>ML410365.1:1433-18843 GCA_005239525.1 Nicotiana knightiana
TTTTTTTTTTTTGCGTATCCCCATGATTTATTTCATCTTATTGATTTGTATTTTGATTACATGGAAGATTCTTCCTTGTTTGTGTGCCTTGTGTGCTTTGGAAACGTGTTGATTGAGATCAACCTTTGGATTGTCATAAATAAGATAAGTTTTTTTTACAAGAATTCTCCTTCATATTCTACTACATGTACAATTTATTCGTAGTTGGTGTTTTTGAGTATTGGAATAAGATCAACACAATAAGATGGATAGGATGATTATGTAGGATCCCTATTCCAGCTATTTTTTGAAAATCAATCTTCTGTTGTATTTTGGAGGTAAGGTTTGGTCCTCCTCGTGTAGCCACCTTTTATGATGAAATACAATTCTTAGGCATTGCCTATATATATATATATATATATATAGGCAATGCCTAAGAATTGTATTTCATCATAAAAGGTGGCTACACGAGGAGGACCAAACCTTACCTCCAAAATACAACAGAAGATTGATTTTCAAAAAATAGCTGGAATAGGGATCCTACATAATCATCCTATCCATCTTATTGTGTTGATCTTATTCCAATACTCAAAAACACCAACTACGAATAAATTGTACATGTAGTAGAATATGAAGGAGAATTCTTGTAAAAAAAACTTATCTTATTTATGACAATCCAAAGGTTGATCTCAATCAACACGTTTCCAAAGCACACAAGGCACACAAACAAGGAAGAATCTTCCATGTAATCAAAATACAAATCAATAAGATGAAATAAATCATGGGGATACGCAAAAAAAAAAAAAAAGAGTTCGGTGCACGAAGTATCCCGTATTCACACAAAGTCGGGAAAGGATCTCACCTCAAGAGGTGTGATGTTGACAACCTGATGCAATCATCAATGGTTGATTCCACGACTCAAACATGTGACCTATAGGTCATAGAAATATGCAAATTTAGAAAAAAACAATTACAGTCACATTCTGTATAACACTCTTCAAGAGATAGAAAAAAAAAATAAAAAAAATACAAATTTGTGAAATTGATAATAACAAGTGTGGATCAAATTAAGCCCATTTGGCTATGAGAGCCATGAGTCCAGCACCAAGAAGAAGTGAAACATTGGCTCCTAGTTGAAGTTTTCCATTGCCTTGCATTCTTGGATGCATAAAATCAGCAGCCAAAAAATCAACAAGTGCCATATAAATCAAGATGCCAGCTGATGCTGAATTAAATACTCCTTCCACAATGAGAGCCGTTGGACTGTTTTCATCATAAACATTTGTTATTCCTAGTCCAATTGCTATACCGACTGGAGTTGTGAGTGAGAAAAATAATGCCATTATTGCCACTGCACGAGTCTTGAATTTTGCCTGCAAAAGGGACAAAAAAGAGTTTAAGCTTTGTGCACTAACACATATAACACTATTAGAAATTCGGGAAAAGTCGTTCAAAAATATCGATCAAAGTTAGTTGGTAATGGCCAATAACCGTCCAAAACGCAACTAATAACGTGTGGTCGGTATTTTGAAGGTCGGAAGGGCATACCGACCAAAGTTAGTCGGACATTACCGATAAAAGTTGGTCGATCAATTAAATTCAAAAAAAAATTGCCAAAAAAATCGACCAAAGTTGATCGGTTTCGTAAATAAAATTAAAAAATAAAACATTTGAAAAATCGACCAACTTTGATCGGTTTTTTGACTGACTAAAATTGATCGATCGATCGTGATCGATTTTTGCCGAATTTCTAATAATGCAAGAAGTATTTATACGACGAGTCTTTGACATAGTTACAAAGTACATGTAACTCAATTAAATAAGTATTGATAGGCAATAGAGAGTAATTAAATGAAAAATAACCTACTATAATGGATATTACAAGTTTTTACGCTTTCAATATATATAGTTACTTCACTTACACTACGCACATGAAATACAAACAAGAAAAGTCTTGCCCATATCATTTAAGGAATTTACTGAACATAGCATAATGCATGCGTCAACCACTGCCGGCTCTATGGTAAAGCAAGCAAGGCACTTGCTTTAGGCCCCCTAATTTGGGAGGCCCATTTAGCAATAATATATTTATATATTTTAAAAAAAAAAGATAAAGTACTTTTAGTAGAAAAGTAAATTTTTTATTATAAGGAAAAAAATAATTTCATTAAATTTATGAATAAATCTATCAATATCAGAATAAATATTTTGGCATGTATGAATACTTATACATTTATACACTCTCTTTCTTATTGTTTTCCAAGTAACAATATTTCTTTCCCTTCTCTCACAAGATTATATACTTTCTCTTTTATTTTTTTCTTAATTTCTTTTTCCATAAGAATAAAAGTTCAACAACTCAAAAGTTTTAGTGGTAAAAATCTGAGATCATTAGATGACAAGAACTTAAAAAAATATTGTGTTAACTATGAATGTTCCATAAAATATTATAGTCACTCTGATATTGATGGCTTAAACTTATATTTTAAATTAAAAATATTTAAAAAATAGTACAAGTAGAAAATAATACTTTAATCGACATATTCAATCAAATAAAAAAACTTGATTTTTTTTCAAATAAATTTATTTTTTATAAAATAATATTAACATTTCATGTAACATTTGCCTCAATAGAAATTCGTTTTCAAAAGATTAAATGAATTGATTATACTGTCATTCAAAAAAGAATTATTAAAAGAAATCGATAATAATTTTGTTTTCATAACTTCATATATCAAAAAGCTAGAACAATATTTTTTTGGGGGGAAAAGTATGTTTTACATTTGAAATTTAAGGTTTCCAAATAAATTTTGGCTTTAGGCCACTAAAATGCTTGAGTTGCCCCGGCATCAACGCGTAAAGTTTTGGTATATACATGTCATTCTGGACATGTGTTAATGTTACCATCCTGGAAAACTTTAAACTCATCAGCTTTTGTAATACTATCTATTAAGACTATCACTAAGATCATAATCATTAGAATCAAACCATTACTTAGCAAGATTATTGATCCAAACTAAACAAGCCAATAACTCCATCATTATACTAGAAGTTATCACACATTGTAACAAGATGAGAGGTAAAAACATGAATCTATTCTAAAATTGATCTCGAAAAAGCTTCTGTTAGGCTTGAATAGAATTACATCCCCTTTGGTTTTCCAATTTTCCAATTAAATTTAATCACGAAACTCAATGTAAGGTACAGTTAGATTAGGATTCTTATCCAAATTTAATCATAAAGCTCAATATATAAATATATATAACATATGTTAGACTAGGTCTTTATTCTACTTGTGACAATTCGAAAAAAAAAAACTAAAAAAATATTAGAATTAGCTATGAACGTGATCACTAATTATCGCTAAAACTCAATTTTCTGTTTAGCTACATAATTTATCTATCGCTAAAACTCGATTTTTATAGTGGTGAAAAGATAACTGATATATGTGTATATATTACCTGAGCAATGGATCCACCAAGTCCCATGCCTTCAAAAAATTGATGAAAAGTCAAAGCACCAACAAGAGGCCTTATAGTTTTGGGACTTTCAGAAGCACCCAAAGCTATTCCTATTATCACAGAATGTACTATTATCCCCAACTCCAAAACCTGCATGTCCCAAGATAATAGAGTTTAACTTTTATAAATTGATAATATAAAATTAAATACTAATGTAAACACGAGTGATAAATTATCACGTAAATTGAGACAGGGTGATCTCATAACGCATACTCCCTCTGTTTTAATTTATGTGAAACTGTTTGACTGGGTACGGAGTTTAAAAAAATAAAGACTTTTGGAATTTGTAATCCTAAACAAGTCAAAAAGGGGTTCAGAGTATTTGTGTGGCTGTAAAAGCTTCTCATTGAGGATAGAATTGGAAGTTTAAGCTAAAGCGTTTCCAAAATTTAAAAAAGAGTTATTCTTTTTGGAACAGATCAAATAGAAAATATGTTCACGTAAACCAGAAAGGAGAAAGTAAGTAATGTTGGAGTTAGGGTTACCTGAGATATAACACGATGACGAAGGAGCTCAGAACTGGAATCACCCATCAGTGATGCTGAACCATGTGCATGGCCATGTGAATGAACATGAATAGCTCCTCCTTCATCTCCAGACTGGGCCACCAAACCATTTTTCATGTCATTTTTGTTAGTTAAATACGAAGTTGCATAAGTATCCACCATCAGAGTCGCCATTGCAGAAACCATTGCAATAAATCCACTGAATGGAAAATTTCCCCATGGATTCTCTTTCAAACATGGCGACGTTAAACTTTCAAATGCATCAGGAAGTACATGTATAAACCCTGTCGCGAGGATCACACCAGCAGCAAAAGCTTTGATTATGAAGAAGAAATTCTTCTCTGGGCTTAAAGCTGGAATTGCTTTTCCTAGTACAGGAATACAAACCCCAATTGCACTGGCAACTAAAATGGAAGCGATTCCTACCATTTTATACTTCAGTGCTTCAGTTTTGTTTCTTTCTTCATCCTCAGAATCACACGTACATTCGCCTAATACTATCGCAGGAAAAAGCAAGAGAATGTACCAAAAAACAACTTTTTCTAATTTTGTCATGACTCTAGGTTTAGAAATTGAAAAGTACGATTGAGAAAAGAGAATCACTTAGAATCTGAAATGTCACAAATTCCAATGTCACAATCGTGGTGAGCTCTTATATTAGTACTTGAACATGAAGTGTTAATAAAGAAAATGGCAGAGAGATAACCAAGAAAAAATTGTCACAACTTTTGTGGAATTAAAAAGTAAAAGTCAAAAGGATCATGATGCATGAAGCATCCCGTAACCTTGGTTGCACGTCGGATTCGGGGAAAGGCGTACTTCAAGAGAATGTAATATAGACCGTTTACCATAATGCAAATAATTTCGTAACACAAAGTCAGAACGTGAAAAAATAATATATTAAAGGTCAATATATAATAAAACATATACATTACTTGGTTATCGCAGATGTATTAGGAAACACGTATTAAAGATATCAAAAAGTGAAGACATAATAAAGTCACAAGGGTCTATACAACTGGAGAGAAGGAGAAAGAACGGAGAGAAATAGAGCAAAAACGATTCTTAACTACATTATGTGTCGAAAGAATGTCGACATATATTCTAGCTGAATAGATTAACAAGATATACTTCCTCCTCGTAAATTGCTCTTACTTAGCTGGCTTATAATTTGTTTTTGTTTTTTTGCGGGATTCTAAACAAATTTATTCTGTACTACTATTAATTATTTCCTGATTAAATTTGTTTGTTTAATTCCTTATAATTATAATAACAAATTCAATACGTGCTAAAACGTTCTTGTCATTCTACTTTAATTTGTCAATTAAAAGTACATAAAGAGAAGGTTTTGAATCTTAGCCCCCTCTATTCATTCTTCTTTAATTTGTCAATTAAAAGTACATAACGAAAAACCCTGAGGGGTAGCTCAACTGGTAAAGGTCTGAGGACAAAGTCCTTCAGATCGTCAGTTTGAGTCTCCGCAGGGTCACTGGAGGCATTACAAATCGGCCACGACTTCAAAGCCCCGTAAAATTAACCGTGCATCCGCTTTGAAACAGCGGGACCCGATGAATATAGCTATTGGGGTTCGCAAAGCGATGCTCGAAAACCACGACAAAAAAAAAAAAGAAAGTACATAACGAAAAGGTTTTGAATCTTAACACCCTCTATTGAGATATCAGGTCATCATGTTAACGTAATCCAATGTAAATAAAGTCATGATGGCTCAAGGGTGAGGCAATTTTGAGGCCCAAAAAGTATTAATGGTGGAATTCATAAGTAATATTTTCGGGAGAAATTCAAAAATAATAATATTTATAAGTGGTCATTCAAAATAGTCACAATTTTAAAAGTAATCGAAATTTAGCCACTTCATGTAAAGATAAATTTGAACGAGAATACTGTTCAAAATCCGAAAAATACTCTAGCAAGATATACTGGAACTATAGTAGTAGTATACTGGAGTTCCAGCAAAGTATACTAGAACTCCAGTAAGTATACCGGTCCAGTATATTATACTAGAAGTTCATACACAAATGCTCGAATCTGCAGCAAAGACTCGGTGTTCGCCCGATTATATCCGAATTGCGTCGCGTAGAACTTCATTCGAGAGAAGCAGTCCCTACCAAAAAAAATTCCATACCATGTGAAATTAAATAGTAGTCTTGGGACATATACTTTAATAGAAAGACACAGTCACTATTCCTATCATAACAACATATCTCATCAATATCAATCATCTCCTCTAGAAAGTCGAAGAAAAAAGGTAAAATGATCTGATATGACTTTCTCAAAATTGGAGCTGAGATATTTTTCTTTATCATTATTATTAGTTTGCTATGATCCTTAAATTGCACTAGTAAATCTTTACTATTTTAGCAATACAGCAAAATTAATCGATCTCATTTCCTTATAAAGAAAAATATATATAAGGGAAAAAGAAAATGGTTGTTTTATAAGATTGGATTGCCAATTATATGTCATGTTTCATATCCAAACCCCAGCCGAGAAAGCAAGAGAATTATCCATTAAAATATTCATTTTAGTCAACGACTTCAAATCATGAACTTTGATCTAAACAACTGTGCTTTCACTTTATGACTTGTCCGTACGAACAAGTCATTTTGTCACTTCATAAGAAAAAGTAATCAATTATTACTCCTGTCACTTTCCTTCTTGTTGAGTTTTTACATTCCACATATGACCAAATTTAAAAACGTATAAGTGGTTTTCGTTGACTTCCAAAAGGTTCTTTGGTTAGATTTTTAAACTGGCCAAAACGGTAAAATTGTCATGTGGCATCCAGTTTTGTGTTATCCATTAAATTTGTACCAACTTTTAAAATAAAATAAAAAATTAATTGATATCTAATTTTCGGATAATTTTATATGCATATACTTTTCTCACTTTCTTTATTGTTATTTTCTTTTTTTCTGTGCTTAGAGTTTCTTCTTCTTCTTCTTCTTCTTCGTGCTTAGCATTTTTTCTTCTTCTTAGTTGTAAAATGAGTTTGTCAAATTTGTTACTTTTTTGACAATTTGATGATTGAGATTTGTTCTTTATGATATTTGAAAGTATTTTTGAAATTTGAGCTCATTTAAAGTTAATTTGGGCATTGAATCGTGTATTGGATTGTTGAAATTCGAAGAACAAGTTTATGTTTCAGAACTTAAGATTCGAAATTTGAAGTGGCATTCAATAGATTGAACTACTTAAATTCGAATTTCTGAAGTTGCATTTGAAATATATAAGAATTTCATATTTAATTTCTGAAGTTGCATTGAAGAGATTGAACTACTTCATATCCGAGCAGATACACTTAGTAAAATTTTATGCAATACCGATATATGGTGATCCCAAAAGTGGATATATATCAAATGCCCCGCCAAAACGTGTCCCCCGTCTGTGTCAAATATTCTCAAATTATTTGCCAATAAATTATTGATAAGTATTAATGCATTAGTTAGTTCTTTAAAAAGTAAAAAAGAATACCACCAAAATTTAGAGTTTCATAATATTGATAAAAAAAATATATATAACGACAGTTTTACCATGGGGTTTCCCAACAATTTTTGCTCGATCAATTGAAGCTCTTTGTGATGAACCATCATGTCATCATGCCACATAGGCGCCATTTGGCATATATTAATGCCATGTGGAATCTTACATAGGAGGAAGGCTATCATTTGTGAAAAGATTCTAGAGAAGTATGGACATTTCCTTTGAAAGAACTTAGATCCCTATGAATTTGCTAGGAAAGTCCTTGGAATCTTCTAGGCTTGTAGAGAATTCTAGAGATAGCTCTTATCTTGTAAATATTAAGGACTTGTGTAACAATTAATATTTAACACTATCCCCTAAGAGACTAGTATATAAAGAGGGTCATTCATTAGTATTTCATCAAGCAAACAATTCAAGTTCTCTTTAATACAAAGCTTCCTTTAACAATTCTTTTGTGTTCTTTCCACCATTCTCTTAGCGATCTTGAGTGTGGTAAGGCTGACTTAGCATAGCAAGAACATGAGCAAGTTGTGCAAGATCGTGAGCCAATTGTTAAGTACCGCACGTGTACTTATTTAATAACTAAGGACGTGACAAGGTGATATCAGAGCCAGGTTGCAACTAAGGAAATGACGAACGACGGAGAAATTAACGCTGCCAATAGCCAAGACAACGTCATCCAAGATACTACTGGAAAGAGTGGTCGTAACAAAAAGAGGAATTCCACCAACAAGATCCATGATGTGCCACCCGAGGTTGTGTCAAACGAAGGGCTTACATCCCAAGAACCATCTGCCATTGAGGCGAGCAAGGATGAAGTGGAGGTCCTGCTCGAGGATGTCTCGCGCAGTAAAGAGTGGGTAATGAAGATGAACGCGGGGTTGGACGTCGTAGAGATCTTTGGCCAATGCTTGGGGAAGGTGGAAGGCATTCTTAGCGTTCTTGAGGGGTATACTCTTGAAGAGATTGAGAGTATCATAAATGACTTGTAGGGACGTACAGAGACCGAGATGGAACCAAGGCAAACCATCAGTACCTTATAATGCAGACTCATGGAGGCTTTGAGTACTATCGATGCTATGAAGGCAAAGATAGAGTCACTCGAGGAACATGTTAGTGTTGGCGTAGTCGAGGCAGCCAGCAATGTTGTGGTGACGAGGGAGGCCAAGATCGAGGATCCCAAACCCCCGGTCTTCAAAGGTGTTCGTGATGCACAAGAAGTGGAAAACTTCCTTTGGCACTTGGAGAACTACTTCAGGCACGACATAGTGAGGGACGACGAGGCCATGATCAATACTGCAGTGTTGCACCTATAAGAGACTTCCCTTCTATGGTGGAGAAGGAAGATGGACGACGTGGATAAAGTTCTATGTACTACTAGCACATGGGAACAGTTTAATGTCAAGTTAAAGCGACAGTTCTTTCCAAACAATGTCTTGTACGAGGCAAGGCGCAAGCTTAGGGAGTTGAAGAAAACAGGAAGCATACGTGTCTATGTCAATAAGTTCACTACCCTTATGCTTTAAATCCCCAACCTGACCAATGATGACTTGTTGTTCCACTTCATGGACGGGTTGCAAAATTGGGATAAACGGGAGTTGCAACGCTGGCAAGTCGCAGATATAGACCAAGCCATAGTGGAGACCAAATAATTGATGGATTTCAAGCATGAAAACCACGACAAAGGCAAAGGCAAAGAATCAAAGGTTAACAATGTCAAAGGTGGGGGAGACCATGGCAAAGGCAAGGAGATACAACAACAATACTACAAGACTCAATATTCCAAAAAGTCGAGTGGCCGTCAAGGCTACGCTGAAAAGAAGATGCAGGCCGAGAAGAAGGGATGTTACATATGCGAAGGGCCGCACAACTTTAGGAATTGTCCCGACCTAAAAAGCCTCAGCGCCATGATCCGTGAACGGAAGGAACAGCCGCAAGGACAGAGTTCTGGAACTTCACAGTTGGGTATGATCGGATTATGCGGTGCTGTCACAAAGTAATCTATCCAACCTACCGAGAATGGCAATCAGTACGTGGATCTCACCATCAACAACAAGCATGCTCCTGCAATGGTGGATACTAGAGCAACTCATAATTTTGTGACTGAGGATGCCGCAAAAAGACTAGAACTAAAGCTTGCTCCAACCAACTCTCACGTCAAGACTATGAATGCCGAGGTACAGAATGCTCGTGGGGTAATTAATGGAGTTGGTGTCAAATTCGGAACTTGGAAAGGTATGACAAACTTTACCATAACCGCTATGGATATTTTTGATATCATATTGGGGTAAGAGTTCTTTAGACATTGTCATACTTTGATCGACCCCTACCTCTAACGTATCTTGGTTATGGAGCGAAAAGGATCTTGCATGGTACCTACAGTGACTATTCCACACAGACAAAGCGAAGCACAACTTTCAGCTATGCACGTTGTCAAGGGGATCAAGAAGGGGGAGCCGATGTTCGTGGCAACCCTCGCAAGTCTGGAAGAAGACAAGAGTTTCCAAGAGACACTGCCGCCTTGCATAGAGAAGTTGCTTGAGGTAAACAAAGATGTCATGCCCGAGGAGTTGCCTAAGAACTAGCCACCTAGGTGAGAGGTGGATCACAAGATTGAGTTAGAGCTAGCGGCTAAGCCACCCGCATTTTCCCCATATCGTATGGAACCTTCCGAGATAGAGGAGCTCAGGAAACAATTGAAAGAGTTGTTAGATGCTGATCACATTCGCCCATCAAAGGCACCTTTCGGCACACCAGTATTGTTCTAGAAGAAGAAGGATGGATCGATGCGCTTGTTCATAGACTACCGAGCACTTAATAATTTCACAGTGAATAATAAGTACCCGAACCCTCTCATTTATTACTTGTTCGATAAAATCGGGAAAGCCAAGTACTTTACCAAGGTGGATCTTCACAAGGGCTACTACGAGGTTCGCATTGCAGAAGAGGATGAGTCGAAGACAACATGTGTGACGATATATGGAGCAATTCTTATGCTATGTTATTAATGGCGAGCTACGCATGGACGAGGCTAAGGTACGTTCTATCCAGGACTGGGAGGCACCTATAAAAGTAACTGAGTTAAGATCCTTCCTTGTCCATGTTAACTTCTATCGTCGGTTCATCAGTGGCTACTCACCAAAGGCCGCACCATTGACTGAGTTGCTAAAGAAGAACACGCCATGGGTTTGGATGGAACATTGTCTAAGGGCGTTTGAAGACCTCAAGTTAGCTTTAATGGAGGAGCTAGTCTTGGCATTACCTGACATTGCCAAGACATTTGAGGTGAATACAGATGCCTCAGATTTTTCCATTGGGGGTGTCTTGATGCAGGATAAGCATCCCCCATCATTTGAGAGCCACAAGTTAAATGAGACAGAGCGACGTTACACGGTGCAAGAGAAGGAGATGACTTCCATTGTGCATTGCCTTCGTACATGGCGACATTATTTGCTCGGGTCGAGGTTCGTGGTGAAGACCGACAATATAGCTACTAGCTACTTTCAGACGCAGAAAAAGCTGACACCAAAACAGGCTAGGTGGCAGGATTTCTTGGCCGAATTTGATTATGTGTTGGAGTATAAGCCGGGAAAGGTAATGTTGTAGCTGAAGCCTTGAGCCGGAAAGTCGCGCTTGCTGAAATCACTTCAACAATATGGGACATTTGTGAGGCTAAAAAGGAAGGCATGCATTATGATCCAACAGCCAAACAACTTATCGAGTTAGCCAACTAGGGGAATACGAGATGTTTTTGGGTCGAAGATGGCCTACTGCTTACCACAGGTCGGAGGGTCTACGTGCCTAAGTTTGGAGACATTAGACGGAGAATCATAAGGGAGAGTCATGACACAATGTGGGCTGGTCATCGAGGCCAACATCGCACTAGGGCCTTGGTTGAGTCAGTATACTATGGGCCACGCATGCGAGATGACATAGAGTGTTATGTGCAGACTTGTCTTGTTTGTCAACAGGACAAGGTTGAGCAACAAAAACCCGGAGGACTTTTGGAGCCACTAACAGTTGCAGAACATCCATGGGAAAGTGTGACTATGGACTTTATCACTTGCCTAACAAAGTCTGACGGTTATATTACTATTACAGTGGTGGTGGATAGATTTTCCAAATACGCCACCTTTATGTCTGCCTCACCAGGTTGCACTGCCAAGGAAGACGCCAAGCCATTCTTTAAGAATGTGGTGAAGTATTGGGGCTTACCAAGGCACATTATTAGTGATCGAGACCCCCGTTTTACTAGGAACTTTTGGAGAGAGTTATTCGACATACTTGACTGCACTTTTTCACTAGTTTCCACCCACAAACAGTTGAACAAACGGAACAGGTCAATGCCTTACTAGAATGCTACTTGAGGCATTATGTAAGCGTGCATCAGAAAAATTGCACAAGGCTCCTAGACATCGGCCAATTCTCTTATAACTTGCAGCGGAGTGAGTCTACGGGGTGGATACCATTTGAGCTAGCCATAGGCCAACATCCACAAACTCCACATTCATTACCAACCGCATTCGAGGGAAAGTGTTTGGGGGCTTATCATATGGCCAAAGGATGGGAGTAGCAGATTGACACTGCTAAGTCCTACTTGGACAGGGAAGCTAAGAAGATGAAAAAGTTTGCGGACCGTCCGTAAGCGGAGTCCCACGGACTATAGATTGGGGACATGGTCATGGTGAAGTTTAACCCAAGACAGTTCAAGGCACTACGGGGCATGCATTAGAATCTGATTCGCAAGTATAAAGGGCCATTTAAGATCGTCGCCAAGGTAGGCAAGATCTCATACAAGCTTGACATGCCATCGTATCTTAAGATCTACCATGTCTTCCATGCCAACATGATTAAGACATATCATGAAGGCAAGGATGATCGGAGTAGGAGCCAATTAAGTCGAGCGCCTATTACTATCACCGCCTCGCATGACCGGGAGATTGATGCTATTATTGATTACTAGGCCAGGTGTAAAACAAGGACAGAAATCCACCGCAATGCTCCTCGTACATTGGAAGGGAGAATCTCCAGAGGAGGCCACGTGGGAAAGATATGAAGACTTATGGCAATTCAAAGATAAGACCTGAGAGTTTATGCAGCAACATTGCGCTGCGGTCGTCGCAACATTAGGTGGGGAGAGTGCGATGACTCACCGTGTCATCATTCCATATAGGCGCCATTTGGCGTATATTAATGCCATGTGGAAGCTTACATAGGAGGAAGACTATCGTTTGTGAGATGATTCTAGAGAAGTATGGACATTTCCTTTGGAAGAACCTAGATCCCTATGGATTTGCTAGGAAAATCTTTGAAATTTTCTAGGAAGAGAATTCTAGAGAAAGCCCTTATCTTGTAAATATTAAGGACTTATGTAACACTAGCCCCTAGAACAATAGTATATAAAAGGGGTTCATTCATTTGTATTTCACCAAGCAAACAATTCAAGGTCTTTCTAATAAAAATCTTCCTTTAACAATAATTCTCTTGTGTTCGTTCCACCATTCTCTTAGCGATCTTGAATGTGGTAAGTCTGACTTGGCATATCAAGAACGTGGGCAATTTGTGTAAGATCGTGAGTGAATTGTCCAGTGTCGCACGTGTACTATGTTAATAACTAAAGACGTGACATCTTGGTCCAAAATTTCCAGTGGCTCGTTGGTGTGAGTTAAATAAATTCAAGCAGGATTTTCTTTAAAATTTTAAAGTAATTTCCAAATTAAAATAAATCAGGTGATCTAGAACACTTAGAAAAAATATTAGGTGATGACTCCATTAATTAACAACCCTTTTGAATAGTTATTTTAAGTTTTGTCAAATTTAATTTCTTCACTGAGGATTATTGCATCAATTATTGAGCATAAAGGTCTAATATGTTACCTTTTTGATTAATATTTTTCTTTCTATCCTTTCACGTTAAAGGGATACATGCTACAATGTGTTATTGCAATATTTAGTCTAATACTCAAAAAAGCAACCAGAAATAAATGTGGAATTAAGAGTTACTTAGATAACGATGGCATTATTATAAATAGTTAGGAAGTTAGTTAGTTAAGCTTGTCATTAGCTCATCCTATAAATAATGGTAGTTACTAAACAGTATATTCGAATTTATTCATTCTTCTCAGATAATAACAAAGTTTCTCTCTTCTTCTTCTTCTTCTTCTTCTTCTTCTTCTTCTTCTTCTTCTTCTTCTTTATTCCTTCTATCTTTCGATCTAGGGTTGATTCCCAAATCAACCATATATTAACATGGTATCAAAGCAATTGTGCCGCGATTGTGAGCTGAATTTATAGATCCGGTAGTTAGATCGATCAATTGAGCTGTTCATTTTCATACTGAAAAGAAACTTTGTTTCTTCAACAATGGCGAACGCAGATCTCGATCACAACCATGCATTGTATTTATATCCTTCAGACATAACAAGAGCTCTGATTATGTCAATTCAGCTGACCGGATCCAAAAATTACTCGATTTGGAGTCATGCAATGAGAATCCAGCTTTTAGGTAAGAACAAGTTAGGGTTAATTGACGGTACACTGAAGAGAGTAGATGTCAAAGAGGATTTAGGTCATCAATGGGATAGATATAATGTAATTATTTTGGGATGGATTATGAGTTCTGTTTCGAAAGACTTAATGACAGGAGTAGTATATGCTAAGAATGCATGTCGAGTCCGGGAAGATTTGAAGGAGCGTTTTGATAAAGTTAACGCATCTACAATTTATCAATTGCACAAGGAGATTGCAACTTTGCATCAAGGTTCTAACAGTGTGTCAATGTATTTTACTAAGCTCAAATAACTTTGGGATGAGTATGAGAGTGTGATTCCAGCTTGTCGTGACAGAGAGTTCGTTGAACATCTGCATAGGCAGAAATTGATGCAGTTTTTTATGGGGCTTAATAAGAATTATGAGCAAGAGCAGAGTCATATTCTTATGGCAAATTCTACTCCTAATGTTAGTAAAGCATATGCAATGATCATTGAGAGAGAAAGTCAAAGTGTGTCTCTAATGTGTCTATGATGAATGAGGGTTCAGAAGCCACAACTTTCATGACTGCAAAAGGATGAAATTTTCAAGGACAAAATCATAGACCAAAGAAGAATTGGAACCTGCATTGTGATTTCTGCAAAATGAAGGGACATGCTAAGGAGACATGTTACAAAATAGTAGGGTATCCTGCTGATTTCAAGTACAAGAAAAGAGGAACAGGAGCCAATGCTAATACTTCTTACAATATGAATACTGAGAATTACAATCCTAATATTGCAGGGTCTAGTGCAGGAAGGATTGAAGAAATAGACAAGGGACACATGAGTGAGCTTCCTAGGCCACCACAGTTCACAGCTGATCAATACAATAAGATCATGATGATGTTGAACAAAGATGTTCCACAAAACATAATGACTAACATGGCAGGTATGATGCAATCATTTATGGCTAATACAGCTACAAAAGAATGGATCATAGAAACCGGAGCAACTAACTGTATGATATCATACTTAACCATGTCATATAATAATAAAAGACTTGACTCCTGGAGCTGTAGGAAGGTATATATTCCTAATGGTCAAGTGAATTTGGTATCACATATAGGTGATTGTATAATTTCTAAGGGGCAAGTACTGAAGAATGTGTTATTTGTGCCTGATTTTTAGTACAATCTCATGTCAGTCTCTAAGATAACTAGAGACCTTCATTGCTCAGTCACCTTTTTTCCTCATTTTTGCATGTTCCAGGACCTCTCAAGTGGGAGGATCAAGGGGATTGGTAAAGAGAAAGATGGATTGTACCTTTTTCTTAAATGCAGATGAACAAAAAGAAATGAGTAAAGGATTAAGTGCACAAGAGAAAGGACTTGATGCTTCTCTATGGCATAGAAGGCTAGCACATGCTTCTGGAGAAGCCTTGAAAGAGTCTCTTGGAGTGCCTATTGAAAATTGTAGAAGTGTAATAGATAAGTGTGATGTTTGTCCTTTAGATAAACATACAAGACTGCCTTTTCATTCTAGTGATAGTAAGAGTACTGAAAATTTTCAACTGTTACATCTAGATGTTTGGGGGCCTTATAATACTTCTACTATTGATGGCAATAAGTACTTTCTAACAATAGTTGATGACTATTCTCGTGTGACCTGGATTTTTCTACTGAAATTCAAAAGTGATGTGTTAATTGTATTAAGAGATTTTTTCAAAATGGTACACACTCAATTCAGTACTATGGTAAAGACAATGAGGTCAGATACTGGGGGTGAGTTTGTGAATCATAACTTCACTACTCTATTAAGAGAGCTAGGAATAGTACATCAAAGAACATGTGTCTACACTCCTCAACAGAATGGAGTAGCTGAGAGGAAGCATAGACACATTCTTGAAGTGGCAAGGGATATTAGATTTCAGGGGCATATTCCTGTGAGATTTTGGGGACATTGTGTTTTGGCAGCTGTGTATATTATCAATAGACTACCTTCAGTTGTGTTACAAGGTATATCACCTTATGAGCTGTTTCATGATAAAAGACCAACTCTGCTTCATTTGAGAACTTTGGGGTGTTTGTGTTATGTTAGTGTCCTACCTAGACAAGATAAGTTCAGTGCTAGGGCAGTATTAATAGGGTATTCTAATGTTACCAAAGGGTACCTTTTGTACAATTTGGAGAAAAATGAGTTCTTTATCAACAAGGATGTCACTTTCAAAGAAGGAGTCTTTCCTTTCAAGAATATTGAAGGGCCTACTTTGCCAACTTCCTACCATGAAGGTGTTTTTCCTAACCATCCTTCTAAATTTGCAGATGTTGATTCTACTACTTCTATAGAAGAAGCATTGCATCTCCAGGCTTCTGTAGAGGATGATGTACAAAGAACAGATTTACAATCTCATACCATGCCAACTGATGCCAATCTTCCTAGTGCTTCATCTGTTGACCATCGAGAACAACATGATGATTCACCTAGTTCTTCCCACACTGGTGCAGAGCTTAATGCTCCTCAAGACAGTACTGTACCTCCTACACAAGAAAATGAGGATGAAATCTTTGAAGAACCTGCTATTTACTCATCAGATACTTCAACACCTTTAAGGAGATCTGGACAAGTGACTAAACAACCATTATGGTTGACAGATTATGTAGTGCCTTTGCCAGCTAAGAAGCCTCATTATATGGCTAAATATCCCTCATATGATCAAATATCTTCTTCTCACCAAGCTTATTTAGGGGTCTTTTCAGCAATATCTGAACCTACACCTTTTTATGAAGCATGTAAGGATGCTAGGTGGATAGAAGCAATTCAGACATAAATAGCAGCATTACAAGCTAATAAAATGTGGGAGTTGGTATGTCTGCCTCCAGGGAAGAATCCTATTGGATGTCGATAGGTGTACAAAATCAAGCTTAAAGCTGATGGAGAGATAGAAATATTTAAAGCTAGACTAGTGACCAAAGACTATAGTCAAAACGAAGTACTGGACTATAATGAAACATTCTCCCCTGTCATTAAAATTGCTACTATTAGAACAATACTTTCACAAGCAGCTATGCAGAATTGGCATATCCAGCAGATGGATGTGTACAATGCTTTTTTGCAAAGAGATCTCAATGATGAGGTTTATATGAAGCTGCCACAGGGATTTTCAAGTCAGGGGGAGACAGTTGGCAAATCTCAGCTAGTTTGCAGACTTGTTAAATCCCTGTATGGATTGAATCAGGCTAGCAAACAATGAAATTTGAAATTGACAGAAGCTCTATTGCAGTCAGGTTTCAAACAAAGTAGCCTTGATCATTCATTGTTCATTAAGCAACACCAAAGTGATATAGTGGTCATTCTTGTTTACGTTGATGATATGCTTGTGAACAACTATTTTTTGACCACACCGAAATTCTATACTATTTTGCTATAAATATTA
>ML410366.1:13162-27310 GCA_005239525.1 Nicotiana knightiana
CTCTCCAATTAGGTGATCCTCCATCCTGCTTTTCCACCAAGAGTAATACTGGCCATTGAAGAGTGATGGCCTTGCAGTTGATTGACCTTCCCAATTTCCAGGTGGTGCACTCATCTTGATCTTCTCCAAGGTGTTAGCCTTTCAAGGATAACCTGCTCTGATACCAATTGATGTTTTAGACGTCAATACCACACAAGAAGATAAGTTACTTTGTGTGGTACCCAATTTTCGAGTGATGTCTCAATAGAAGAACCTGGTTCTTCTTGATGTACTTACTTCTACTGTCGCGGAATATTAAAAGCAGTAAAGTAAAAACACAAAGATTTTTACGTGGAAAACACCTGGCTCAAAAAGTGAAAAAAACCACGACCTACTCCGCAGTAGGATTTGCTCAAACTCTTCACTAAATACTCTGAGCCAAACGGACTTACAAAATAAACTCTTTTGTAATCCTAGGACTAACTCTAATCCTTTTGTAGTAACTATCCCCTAGCTAATTTCTTCACGCCTCAAGTTAACTCTAACTTGAACAATGCGTACCTATTACAATTGCTTCTATGAAAGCTGAAAGATACAATATTAAAACTCCTACTACAATCAACTAGACTCAATAATTAATCAGATGGAACTGTTTCTTCTAGTTGATCTGTAGCCTTTTAATCGCACAATGACTTTGCTAGCAAATTGACTCTAGGAACTTTGCTTTCAGACTTTTGATTCACTTCAGCTTTTGTGCGTGTAGAATTCCAGCAGAAATACATCAAGTATTTATAGAGTCAGTTGAGCTTGTCGTCCAATTCTAGTCCAACTCTACCTGGGTGAACAAATTCGTACCAAACTCAACTTCCTTTCTTTTGTTACTTTCCTTGCTGAATTCGACTTCAATCTTCTCATCAGTTTGCAACTTTTTCGCATTAGGAGACAATCTCTTGGTTCATTGATATTTCACATTCACAAATATCTCCTATGCATATACGGTTCATGTGCCAGCTATTCAGTTCAAGATTTGTGCTCTGATGAACCTGGTTCAACTGGTCAGCCATGTGTCAATCTTCAAAACTATGCAGTGACATGGGTCAACAAGACTCATGAGAAGAATTATCCACTACATGATCTTGAGTTAGCATCCATTGTTCACGCCTTGAAGATTTGGCATCATTATTTGTATGGAGTTCATTGTGAGGTTTTTACGGACCACCATAGTCTGCAGCATTTGTTTAAGTAGAAGGATCTGAATTTGCATCAGCGGAGATGGTTGGATCTTCTCAAGGACTATGATATCACCATTCTATACCATCAGGGGAAAATTGGATTTTTGGATAGCTATCTGAGTCAGAATGGAATTCCGGAAGTTGGAATAGGTTCGTAATGTTGTTTGTGATTTGTGTGCAAAATTTCGTGTCATTCGGACGTGGTTTGGTTAATTTCAGCATCGTTGGTGAACTTCAGAAGTTTAGGAATCCTCGGGCTTCAATTTCGGGTTAATTTGATGTTTTGATGTTGTTTTGAGTGTTTCGAGGGTTCGACTAAGTTTGTGTGATGATATGTGACGTGTTGGTATATTTGGTTGAGGTCCCAAGGGCCCCGGGTGAATTTCGGGTGGTTAACGAACCATTTTTGGCTTTTGGGAAGGGCTGATAGCTGCTGGTGTTTTTCTTCTGCTTTCTACTATGCAATTGCAGGTGTATGTCCGCGATCGCGTAAGCTTAATTGGGGAAGAGGTGAAGTTGTTCTATGCGATCGCAGAGTTTGGGCCGCGATCGCGTTCGCGTGTGAGGTAGTGCTTCACGAACGTGTGGCCAGTGTTGCGTTCGCGTAGGGTATTTCAGCTGATGAGGAGTGGAGGAGATTTCTCTACGCGATTGTGTGAGGCAGGTTGCGATTGCGTAGTGTCGTGTAGCAGTGATTCGCGAACGCGTGGGAGTTTACGTGATCGCATAAGGTTAATCTAGGGACAACCTTATTTTTGCTTAGCGATCACGAGGCTATTTCCGCGATCGCGATGAAGGAATAACTAGGCAGAATGTTTAAAGTTCAAAACGAGGGTTTGAGTTAATAATTCCAAAATTTCATTAGAGAGCACTGGAGAGGGCGATTTTATAGAGGATTTTCAGAGAAGTAATTGGGGTAAGTGTTTTTCCTTTAATTTTTATTAAATTCTATGATTGTGTCTTGATTTTTATCATCTAAATTGGGAGTTTGGGGTGAAACTTTGAAGAAAAATGGAGGAAAATTGGAGAGTTTATTTTGGGGAATTGAATGGTCATTTGATGTCGTATTTTGAGGAATTTGATATGGGTAGACTCGTGAGTGAATGAAGATTATATTTCTGTAATTTTTGTCGGATTTTGAGACGTGGGTCCGGGGGTCGGGTTTGGCTAATTTCGAGATTTTTGGTGTAATTTGATTATTTTCGCATGGGTTTTGTTCCTTTAGCGTATATTGATATTATGAATCTGATTTTGAATAGATTCGGGGGGATTTGAGGCCGAGTCGAGCGGCAAGGGCATCGCAGAGTAGATTTTCATCCAGTTTGAGGTAAGTAGCGATTGTAAATCTAGACCTGAGGGTATGAAATCCCAGAATTTCGTACTATTTTGATAAATGAGGTAACACACATGCTAGGTGACGGGCGTGTGGTCGTGCACACAGGGATTGTGACTTGGTCTGTCCCGTGGCAACTGTAGAGTTGCGTATTTGATAAATTTTATATGATTTCCATGTGTTTTAGAAATGATTCTATTAACATGGGATAAATGCCATGTTTGGGGCCTTGTGCCGTATTGTTTGGACCCCCAGGGGTATTTTTCTACTATCCTCACACTGTGTTTGATAGAAAATATATTCTCAGTCATGATTTATACATGTTTACTGTTAAATATTGTTCATCATTTTATTTTAAATATGTGAAAGATATTTTGAGCTGATTCCCCTGAGTCATGCCCGAGTGGCTTGAGCGGATGATGACTGAGTGAGGTCAAGAGTCGTATTGTGAGGATAGTTATGGATCGGGCTGCACACTGCAGCGTNCCTTTGACGTACTGTTTGGACCCTCAGGGTATTTTTTTACTCTCCTCATACTGTTTTTGATAGAAAATATATTCTCAGTCATGATTTATACATGTTTACTGTTAAATCATATTCATCATTCTAGTTTAAATATGTGAAAGATATTTTGGGCTGAGTCCTCTGAGTTGTACTGAAATGCCCGAGTGGCTTGAGAGGATGATGACTGAGTGAGGCCGAGAGCCGGATTGTAAGGATAGTTTATATATATATATATATAGGATCGGGTTGCACGCCGCAGCGATATTGGATCAGGCTGTACGTCGCAGCGATATAGAGCTTGGGCTGTAGGAGCCCCTCCGGAGTCTGCACAACCCCAGTGAGCGCAGCTGACTATATGTTTATGGATTGGGCTGCACGCCGTGGTGGTTATTATAAGGTACCTATTGAGCGTGAGTACTGAGTGTGAGTGCTGACTGGTGATAGTTGAGTCACGAGTGATTGAGAGGCTTGCCCGAGGGGCTATATATGAGTACTTCGCCCGAGGGGCTTGTTTTATGAATCTTCTTTTATGCTGAGCCTCTATTGAAAATGTTGAACAAATATTTGAAACAATTTTCATTGAAACTTGAACTTTTACGAGATATTCGAAAGTTTAATTACTGATATGATTCTATTATTTCCACTGAGGTTTTATGTTATGAGATTTATATGATTTTAAATGCTCGTCACTGCACTCAGTCTTAAGTTATAATTGTTACTTACTGAGGTGGCGTACTCACGTTACTCCCTGCACCTTGTGTGCAGATTCAGGTTCCAGGGCTGAGTAAGAGCTAATCTTTCCCTCTTTGGAGCATATCAGAGATTGCGAGGTAGCTGCACGGCGTCCGGCCTTGCCTTTCTCCTTCCTATTTCTCTAGTATTTCTATTCTTACACTTATCTTGTATTAAGGAGACAATATCGGATTTATATTTTCTTTTAATTGCTAATGACTAGTGACTCCGGGATTTTGGGGTTGTATTTAATATTTAGTATATCCTTGCTGTTTTTGAAATGCTTAAATAGAAATTTTTTTAAATATTGGATTAGTAATGAATTAAATGAAAAGTTCCTTTATGCTATACGTAGTGGATTGGCTAGCCTAGTATCACGATAGGCGCTACCACAGCCATGTTGGTTTTGTGGTCGTGAAAACATGCAAGCTTGGAGAGCAAAGGAAAAGGCTTTGGAATTTTTGAGAGGTCATCCTGCTGACTCCTACAGTCGATTGCTTAGTTATTTTTTGTATATTCTAGAGAAGACTTATCCGGGGTCGGTAGTTAAATTGAAGAAGACCGACGATGACTGTTTCTTGTAGGCATTTGTTGCAATTAGTACGTCAATCAAGGGTTAGGAATATTGTAGGCTAGTTGTAGTAATTGATGGGACCTTCTTGAAGTCAGCATACATGGGAATAATGCTTAAAGCTAGCACAATGGATGCATCAGGTATTGTAGATATATTGTTGAAAATTTGTTGTTTGTATGTATTTTTCTTCTTCTACAGTTTTATGATGGAATTGAATTCCTTTTTGTACATATGATAGGTAGAATATTACCACTGGCATATGTTGTTGTTGATTCAGAAAATGAAGCATCATGGAAGTGGTTTTTTTAGAAATTCAAACATGCATATGGTGAAAACCCAAATATGTGTGTTGTTTCGGATCGGGATGAGAGTATCTTGAAGGCAATGTGTATTGTTTATACTGGCATGCCACATTATTCTTGCATGTGGCATATTTGGACAAATAAAAGTTCAAATTTCAAGAAGGGTCATCTAAAGTTAAGCGAATTGTACTTTGCCACGGCAAGATCATACACACTTGATGAATTTAATGAAAGAATGTCAAAAATTAAAGATATCGACACGCGTGTTAAAGCATACTTATACCATATTGGCTATCACAGATGGTCTCGAGTACATGCTATGGTAAACAAAACTTAGACTATGACATCAAACATTGCAGAGTCACTGAATGCGGTAACAAGAGATGCAAAAGAGCTGCCGATAGTAGAACTATTAGAGTACATGAGGACTCTTCTTGAACGTTGGACTAATAAAAATTTATTGAAAGCAAAGGGTACATTCACATACCTTGGGAAAAAATACAACAAAGAGTTGGAGGACAATATAACATTGTCGCAGAAGTTGAGAGTAAGCTATATCCAATAACATCTGATCAATTATTGCATCAAACTAAAATACTAACAGATATTGTAGATAAATTGTTGACTAATTGTAGTTACTTTGTATATGTTGCTGATAATTTGTTGTGTTCTTGTAATGTAATTGTAGGTGAGGGCTTCAACAGATCACATCCATACAGTGATAGATGGTGTGAAGCGCTATATTGTTTGTCTTGAAAACAAGAGATGTAGTTGTGGACAATTCCAGCTTGAGGAACTTCCTTATGCACATGCTTTGGTTGCTTTAAGGCGCAGGAATGAGTCTTATGAAAACTATTGTTCTCCTTATTACACGAGGAGAGCCTCTTGCATACTTACGAAATACCAGTAGACCCGCTGCCTGATGAAAGCAAATGGAATGTGCCACAACGTATAGCTGAAGAAGTTGTAATGCCACCTACCGAGAAAAGACAGCCAGGAAGACCTCAAAAACAAAGATACAAACCATATGATGAAGTAAATGCAAAGAAGTGCAAGGTTTCATGTGGCAATTACGTAATAGAAGGGCATAATAAAAGATCTTGCAAGAATGCTCCCAAGAGGAAATAAAATTTGATAAAGTCAACAGATTTTTTGATAAAATGTGTTGAGGTGTTCAGAAGAATTATAGTTGAGGTGTAATTTTGTTGATAAATTGAATAAAGACTATTTCCTATAATGAAATGTTTTCAACTCTTAATGTAGTTGGTTTGAATGTGTTTTATTTAATTACTGAGTGTATTCAGTTCAGACTTTCATAGTTTGATTGGATTATGAATGATTTGTATCTATAATACACAATTGTTTAAATTATCTATAGCACAAATCATTAGTTATTAATGTTTCTTACAATTTATCTATAATATATCTACAAAATACCTACATAATCTGGAGATGACAGAATAACTACATAACAGTTAAGTTGTTAAGGAATTATATGCTAACAATAATGAGATCAAGTACTTATAACTTTCAACCAATCAAGAAAAAATAACAGATGTTTCCTATTGTTAGCACTAGTATCCTGGATAAAATAACAAAACATAGGGTAAAAAAATTGTAGCACAAATCTGCTACAATTAAACTTCAACAAACTTGTTCTTAAGTAACACTTTGTCTACAACCTTTCTACAAAAACAACTACAACTAAACAAATTAACTACATTTTTTCTACAGAAAAGGGCAACTAATTCTTCTTCTTCCGGACTTGTGTTCTCTCGTTCACAACTGGTGCACCTTTTTTCCTTGCTAATCTGCCAGTCACCTCGCTCTCACTAATTGCACCAGTATCTTTCTTCTTCCTAGCGTAGTCTCACAGTAGCGCTCCATAGTGTCTACGATGTTGATCAATATCATAAAGGTCATCTTTAGAAACTGCTAGGTCTCCAATGCTGGCATACTATGCAAATGCCGCAACGTATACACCACAGTCACTGCAAAAAGAAAAATAGGAAAAGTATTTAGCATACAGTATAAAAAATAATGTTAAATAGATAGAAGGAAAAGAAGCTTTTTCATACAGTGATCCCTCTTTTTACTGTGGTATCTCACCGACGAACCACTAAATGTCAAGAGGGTCAGTAACACCTTTTTTAATGTATGCCTTTGTGTTTTTGAAGAGTATGTCTGGATGCTTGCCATAGAAACAGGTGTATGACAAGTAAAGGGGGATCATAATAACAAACTTGGTGACGACTTATTCAACAATGTTGTGGTTACGTCAAGAGATCATAGAATCATATACATATAGAACCCTATCGGTAATGTCAAACACAACCAACAAATAATGAAATTTTTCTACAATGTTTATGGGCATGATCACGAAATCAACTTGATCCCATGCAACATTTGTGAGTAATCTGTACCCCAATATGTATTCTGCTACTATGTCCTGGAGTTTGACAACATCAAACTTCTTTTTGGCAGGAGCATTGATGTACCTCTGATAAATTTGTTCAATTTTTGTCTTGAACATAGAATCAGTGGTTGTAAACCTTATCTTGTTGTGGGGATCTTACTTTCCTCTTTTTCTCAAGTAGTACAAGATAACATCAATGTGCTGCAGAAAAAACAAATATCATTAGTTATTAATGCTTCTTACAATTTATCTACAATATATCTGCAAAATTACTACATCGTCTGAAGATGACATGATAACACAGCTAGTCATTAAATGCCGACAGAGTATGTGTTTACCGAGTCGTTGAGGACTTTTCCGGGATGTGCCAAAGTATAGCACCACTCCTTTTTATCAACTTTCTCCACTCCAAGATCATACCATGACTTAAGTTGGTTATCTCTTACAGAATAAGGCGCCTTTCTCCTATTTAAACACATAGTAATTACAATAAATATGTAGATTCAAGTGGATATCCAAAAGATGAATGCACTCGAAAATATGAACAAATTGTATAAACTAACCTCTTTGAAGTTTTATCGGTACCAAGATATAACCACTTGTTGAATTCTTCCAACAACTCAAGATCAATATCTTGACCAATAACCCCAGTAAATGGATGCTTGATTAGGAATATTGGAGGTCCAACAGAAGTGCTGCCACCAGAACTGTAAAAAGGGAGAAAGGAAGATCAGACATGCTTTCCAGGCTGCCTTATTCTTCCTTGATGCACAGGGGTTGTTTCATCTTGGTTATGCTCGCCGAACTCAACAATCTGGGAGAAGTTCTCTGGCAGCTCAAAATCATCAAGTGTAACTTCCCTTTTCTCATATCTGGAGTCGTCCAAATCACCTACATTAATGTAGTCAGCTAGTTCACATCCTTCTTCACAGCAATCATCTCCTTCTTGTATAACATTCTCTTCTTGAATGGGAGATCGCATTTTTTCCCTTTCTCCTCATTCTTCTGTTCTCCTTGAATGCTTATTGTATCTTCCTGTCTTGGAGATTCTGCAGGCATAACTTCCTTCACTGTTACAGTAAGTATGTTTAACTTAATCAAATTGTAGAAAATTTGTACTAAACACTAACATTTCTGAATATAAATTATAGTTTAAATATAGTAAATTTGTTGAAATGATGTCATGCATATGAGAACAACTAATTTTATTGGAAAATGTGATGATAACATGTACTAACTCATACTTTCATTCTCTTCATCAAATGCCCTTCAAAATGGGAAGATAAATCAACACGTACAAGAACATTCTCATTAATTTCTATGTCATTCACGTGCCATGTATCTAAGAAACCCATTTGCATTATAATGCATATTAGTTGATACAATTTTAGGTAATAGGTAGGTATATTATATATATGTAAATCTATGATATATTGTAGGCATAATGTAGATATATTTTAGATATGTCTAGACATATTGTAGATATAATATAGATATAATATAGATATATTGTAGATATATTGTAAATACCTGTTTTATTGTTGCTAGCATGCGTTGGTTGATTGTTCTTTTCTTTTAATTGCTCATCAATTTTTGTAGAACTCCCATCAAACCGCAGGCTTTAAATTTGTTAGGTTATATACTCTATGAACGATAATATAAACTTAGAGGTGATAAAAATTGTTTTGTTAAATGAATATATTTCAAATATTACCTTGGCATATATTATTCTTTTGATTGTTTATCACTTGCAAAACAACCTTAATTGAGTCATTGAGTAGCAGTTGAATGCTACCTATTTCTTCAAAAATATCTTTCTTGAAAGATCCAAGATCTAAACCAACCTACATATAAAAATATAGAGAGTTAACGAAAATATTGGCATAACATAAATTAAAGAAATCATCCAAGATTATGTATATATGTTACCTTGTCAACATCTTTTCTTAATTTTTTAATTTATTTCAGAATATTTTTCTTGTCCTCTATTCCAATTGACTGCTTGTGTCCGGATGGAGATGCAGTATCTTTCGGATCCTCGGAGTTGGTTTCAACTTCAAATATGTATTCAACTTTATCACGCAAACTCATTCTAGAAAACTCTTATGGTGCTTCAATTATATTGGTGAACTGAGTGAAAAAAGGAAATGAGCTTGACTTAGACATAGTATTTTATAAACGTTGTAGATAATTTGTGTTAAATTATTTGCTCATAAGTGAAACCTATTTATCTTGATCCATTTTGGTTTGATCATTCTATCTTCAATTGCAGATAACAATATCTTGTCCTTACTAGCTGACCAGCTAAGTATGCGAGGGATAGAATTAGCAACCCTTGTAGCTATATCAGTGTTGACGGTAGAGCAACACTCATACAACCATATTTGCATAACTAGTGCAAATCCTCGAATGACATAAAAATGAACAGAAGGGTTGAGCTTGTGCCTAACGGACTGAAGCAATTGTGTGTAAGATTCACTACCACATGCGTAGTTCGCATACTGTCCCGAGTCTACCAAATAAAACCTAAAATGGTCTACCAACCCTGCATTGTCTTTGTCTAAAGGACAAAGGAAGAATTCTATGAGATATAGAATACACAACTTGACTGCATCCTCATCGTTCATCCAACTTTTGCTGGTTACAATTTGTCTTAAGTATGACTTTTTAATTTTTTCCTTATTTGGAAAATAGCTTCTCATTATTTTATTGGCATACGTAGGTGTGTAACCAAAGTCTGTCACTTCTGTAAAACATCTCAAACCACTTATCAAGGCAAACCCTCTCAAGCCAAAATTCAACCTCTGACTCTTTAACTCTGCTGAAAAATAGTCAGAACCAGATGCATGCAAGTCATAATTCATTAGAAGATGAATTGCTTGGTTTTACATACATATTCTTGGCAATGAAAGCAAATAACCAAAACATGTCTTCTTGAAAATCTTTAAACTATTTTCAAACAATAAATCTTTGATTTGGCCAAGAATAATGGGGTTGGAAAATGTCTGAAACCTAATGACCCCATAATCAACATTAAGAGGTGCAAAAGATGGTCCATTCTGCAGCAAAAGGAAAAATCACTTATTAAAACAAGGCTCAAACCTAGAAAATAAAATATCTACATTTATAATACAATATAACTACAATCAGATAACAGAGTCAAAAATAGAAAATAAAATAACTACAATATTATTACAAAATTTCTATAATTTTTAAACAGAGTCAAAACAAGGAAAAATATTTATATAACAATATATCTACACTCAGGAATTATAAATCTACAGTAAATCTACACAATATAGACAAAATTTCTACAAACGACAAAAACAAAAATTATACAGGTTCATAAGAATGAGAACAGATTTTTTTAGCTTTAAAAAAAATATATTGTTGAAACTAATAAAGTTTACCTTCACAAATGAATGTTGGGGAACAGTTTTAGAAGATTTTTTTTAACTTTTTTCTTTTTTGAAGCTTTTATATTATGAGCCACTCTAATTTTTTTTTTTTGTAACTTTAATGACAGCTTCTTCTTCGACGAAATCATCATCGAAATCAATCTCTTTGCCTTTCCTTTTCGCAGATTTGACAGGTATCGACGATTCGCCAGCATCAATATCATGATTTTGCTTTGTTCAAACTTCTGCCCTAGCTTCACGAGGGAAAAGTCGTGTGCTTGTTCTCTTCTTTTGCATGAGCTGATTTTGAAGCCTTTTTGGGTGAATTTGCTAAGAGAACACCCAAATCAAATGAAGGAATATCGGCTCCTTTGTCTTTTTTAGAGCTGTTCTTTGAAGATATTTTCTTCTTCATTGAAAATCAAACTAAGCACAGACGTTAATGGAGGTGATTTTTCGAAGAAGAGAGTAAAAATTTCGTCTGCTTTTTGAAGAGGAGATGAAATAGGCGTTAATGGAGGATTTCTGAGTTTTGTGAAGAGAAAATCGTGGGTGAGCGCAAGATATGNGGAATATACGGTAGAGTTATTTTAAGACACTAATTAATATCATTAATTCCCTTAAAATGTACATAAATGGTAATTGAGTATATAAAATGTAATTATAGTAAAACTTGAGCAGAGAGAGTAATATAGTTTCATATAGTGTATAGGAATGTAAAAATTCCAACAAAAAAACTTAGGTAGTTATGGCCCAAATTCTCTACTCCGTGACAGATTAGGCCTTTTATTTCTTTTAAACGAGTTTCCTTATTTACGCAGTAGTCCGCTAAGTAGGTCTTATTTCAAATGAGTCACTATTTGGTATTTATCCTTGTAATCGACACATTTGAAGTTTAAGATGAGAATAGTTTGATAGAGAATTCCATGCATCTATCGTTTTCCCTTCTTCTTCTTTTGCAGAATACTCCCGAACTAAATATAATAGTCAAAATTGAAGAAAAACGATAAAGAGTATATTTCAATTCATTGAAGAAAAATTTATAAAATATTACACTTGAAATGAGATTACACTGTATATAATATAAGTCATACATCCTTTTATCAAAATTACAAAAACATATACTATATTGAACAAAAGCAAATCCTAGCAACTAAGGCACAATGCTGCTGTAATCCCGACGACAATCGGGACAACTCATATTTCTGCGCATCCATGCTAATAAACATTCTTGATGGTACATAATTTTGTACCGGTTGTTTAGACAGTAAATGTTAAGTATAAGACTATAAAACTGAAATAAGTGTAAAAAGAATTAGATTGCGCAAACCAAGTATCGAAAAGATCAGTCTCAAGGGTGGTCGGGCAGGCCTCGAGGTCGAGCTCGAGGAGCTTGGCTAAGGGCAATCGACGATAGTATAACAATATTGAAGGCCTTAAGGTTGACCTATTAATGATCAATAATAAACAATAAATGAAGAATAACTCAAGAACACAATAAATGAGAAGCAATAATTTAATGAGACGATTGAAGAGAATGTTTTTGTTAGAGACCAGAGGATGTTCTTGTACTGAATATCATATATGTTACAAAGTGACAAGGGTTCCCTTTATATATGAGGGGGAATCCCAACATGGTACATGTGTAATTAATGCAACTGGTACAACCATTTAATGTCACGGTACGAGTTTGTACTATTTTGTGCACTATGTCAGCTTTAACCACGTGCCTTTTGAAAGTTTTCGTCTTTTCATATCGACCTTAATTTATTCTGCCTCGGGGTTGAGAACCCTCGACGTATCCCTCGATGCCGAGCTCGGGCCTTCGAACCTTTGTCTTCACCGAAGTGGCCGTAAAATCGGGCTCTCCGATTTTAGCCGTGTACAATACACATGATTACACGGTAAGACTCGTACATATTTCATTTTCTTCAAAGTCGGTCAAGCAAACACTGCATTCACCATTCCCAAAATTTATGTTACTTGATGCCGAGTACTGAAGTCGGGGAAAGGAGCCCACCACTCTAGGGACGATCCTCCGAGCTCTAATAGCGGCAAAGTATCGTATCACCCGAGGAAGAAATAAGAAGAGGAGGAAGTTAATAGTTACCACTCCCAACAAGATTGTAATAGTAACAATATTGAATGTACTGAGGGCTGATCCTCCTCCTGAGGTGACAGGATGAATAAAGGAAAAAGCTGCAAGAAGCTATTTCCGTGAAAAGAAAAAAAAGTTACAAATTGAAGGATTGTTGTAAAATTTTAATTACAAAATGCTTACCACTATGAAAAGATTATAGTGTATAAGATTCCCCGTGTTTGACAAGTATGTTACATGAATTTGATCCAAAGGTCAAGGAATAAACTATACATGAATTTTCTTTTGACATGTATTTCACAGAAATTTGACCTAAAGGTCAAGGGATAAACTATACTAGGGTGGCAAATCGCTGGGTCAAATGAGATTAAAAAAAATAAAATTTATTCGACCCGATCAATATTTAATACAAAAAGAAAATGAGCTAATTGGTGAATAATATGGATATCCATATTATCCATGACTTCTCGAGTATGTTCAGTTTTGGGAGAATTGTATTGGTAAAAAAGAGTTTCACACGTAAGCCAGCTTTTGACAACTCAGCCAGTCATGTGGACACAGGGAAACACGACAGCTGAATGTGATTTTTTGAAGAGGTACGGAACAAAGAGGCACGATCAGTAAACCCTCGAGCTTATCAGTCACGGGAAACTCAACATGATCAAAACAGGGGAGAGGCACAGTCAGAATGAATCTAGACAAAGCTACGGGCAGATTCAAAGACCCACAATTGATTACTCGAACGTTATGTAACCGTACCCCAATTATCGTTATCCTTTGTAACGTCTCATTAATGTCATAATTAGTCATTAATGATCAACCATAGCAAGAGTTGTACGTTATAAGAATCTCCTATATAAGGGAGGGGAATACAACTTGTAAAGGCATCTGATTCTCGAATATAATTGACTTCACTTTTCTATATTTCTGCAATATTGTCTGTTATTCATTTTTCTCTATTTCCTTGATTATTAGTAACTCGTGTTCATCTTAAAAATAGTTTGAGTCAAATGGTCTAATTCTTTGGTTAAACAAATTGGTTATGTTATCGTGAATCTGATAATCTTTGTTTGCTTTTCAAGTGATATCCTCTGAACTATGTCAAACTCCAACGACAACAACCAGCAAAGAAGTGGAACCCCAGTTCCATCGCCTTCAGTAAACCCACGTGGTTCAAGGGAACAATCCCCAGAAAGATCCAATAACATCAATGGTAATAATGATCAAACTCTGGAACAAGATCGTGTAAAGCAAATGATTGCAGAGTATGTGAGCCAAGCTTTGCAAGAATTTGCGAGAGGATTACCGGCAGCGTTACCTACACTGCCGACGCCACCCCCGAATAACAACATCACCATGGAAAATCCTCAATCTGGGTTGGCAAACTTAGGAATAGGAGATACTCCTAATGAATCTTCGAAACGAGACCAGGTATATCTAATAACTCAGAATTACAAAATTTACTGCTAACCATGCAGAAACAGATGAAGGAGCAGAACGATCGCATCGAACAAATTCCTGGAGTACCACCTATCATCAAAGGCATTGATGTTGATAGATATTCTCAACAACCTTGGAAG
>ML410368.1:1044-42004 GCA_005239525.1 Nicotiana knightiana
AAACACTTAAAAACCTTTAAAACTCGGACTTTACCGAAACAGGTACCCTGGCATTTGGGGATAACGCCTGGGTAACGCCAGGCACACCCTGGCGTTTGTAACACCTGGGTAACGCCAGGCACACCCTGGCGTTTGGGGTGTAACGCCTGGCTGATGCCAGGCTTGTCCCGGGTCGCTCCTTTTCGACTCTTGTGCGTATTTTCTGACGTTTATGCTCTCATTTAGCTCGGCTTCCATTTCCAACTCACCTACACATTAAATAAACTCCATTAGGCACATACGACGTGTATTTTTATCATTAAAGCACATAAAATGCAAGGTATATAATGCTTAAAATCATGAATTCTAGCCACGCATCAGTGCACTTTTGGTTCGGGCCGTTCGACCCTCGGCAATGCACGGGCATGACTATCTTATGACTTCGGCCGGTTGTCCTTACCCTGCATGCGCATGATTTATTTGCTACTAAATTTATGGACATTGATTTGACAGATATTTGGGGGAAGGTGAAGTAGTAATTGTTTTATTCTTTCCCAGTACTTCCTTGGATTTCAGTGCCTTATATATATTTGTTGCTTCACTGCCTTTACATGCCTACTGTTTCCATCATATTCTGTTAAATTATATTGTTGGACCTTAGTGAGTGTCCAGTCGACCTCTCGTCAGTACCTCTTCGAGGTTAGGCGGGATACTCACTGGTTACATATATATATTTATGTAATCATGCTATGCTTCTGTACTTAATTGTACAGGTTCTGAAGCTGGTGCATCTGGTTGTCGGACCGGAGCTTGATTTTGATTATAGACGGACCTGACTTCACAGTGAGTTGCTTTCTCCTGGCGATCTCCGGCAGCACCATGGGGTTTCTTTTGCTTATTTCCCGTTTATTTCCTTCAGACAGTGGGACTGTATATTATATCTTTTGTATATTCTGTTAGTATGCCCGTAAGACTTGTGACACTAGTTCGTGGCACGCACATGTTAGTTATTATGGATTTTGGGTTTGTATATATATTGGCTCACGCCTCTTTATGACTGCTTTTGATTAAAAACTGACTAATTATCCTTGTCGATTCATGTTTTATGTTTTAAAAACTGAGTATACGTTGAAATGCTTAATCTAATAAGAAAGAACCCTTAGTAAATTGAGTGTTGGCTTGCCTGACCTCGTTGTTGGGCGCCATCACGACCTAAGATAGGATTTTGGGTCATGACAAGAATGTGTATTGACTACAGGCAGTTGCACAAGGTCACGGTCAAGAACAAGTATCCTTTGCCTCGTATCAATGATTTATTTGACTACCTTCAGGGAGCTAGGGTGTTCTCTAAGATTGATTTGAGGTCCAGATATCATCAGCTGATGATTTGGGATTCGGATATTCCTAAGACGGCTTTCAGGTCCCGTTATGTCCATTATGAGTTCTTGGTGATGTCTTTTAGGCTGACCAATGCCCCAACAGCGTTCATGCATTTGATGAACAACGCTTTTCAGCCATACTTGGATTCCTTCGTTATTGTGTTCATTGATGATATCCTGGTGTACTCTCGTAGCCAGAAGGAGCATGCTCAGCATTTGAGAGTTGTATTACAGAGATTGAGGGAGGAGAAGCTTAATGCAAAGTTCTCCAAGTGTGAGTTTTGGCTTGGCTCAGTAGCATTCTTAGGGCACGTGGTGTCCAGTGAGGGTATTCAGGTGGATCCGAAGAAGATAGAGGTGGTGCCGAGTTGGCCCAGAACATCCTCAATTACAGAGATTAGGAGCTTCCTTGGTTTGGCGAGCTATTACCGTTGCTTTGTGGATGGGTTTTCTTCTACCGCTTTTCCCTTGACCAAATTGACCCGGAAGGGTGCTCCGTTCAGGTGGTCGGACGAGTGTGAGGAGAGCTTTCAGAAGCTCAAGGTTGCCTTGACCACAACTCCAATGTTAGTTCTGCCATCAGCTTCAGGTTCTTATACCCTGTGTTGTGATACCTCGATGATAGGCATTAGTTGTGTCTTGATGTAGGAGGGTAGGGTGATTGACTACGCCTCGCGCTAGTTGAAGACCCATAAGAAGAATTATCCGGTGCATGATCTTGAGTTGGCAGCCATTGTTCATGCCTTGAAGTTTTGGCATCATTATTTGTATGGGGTTCATTGTGATATTTATACTGATCATCGGAGTCTGCAGCATCTGTTTAAGTAGAAAGATCTGAATTTGCATCAGCGGAGATGGTTAGAGCTTCTCAAGGACTATGATATCACTATTCTATACTAACCGGGTAAGGTCAATGTGGTGGCCGATGCCTTGAGTCGCCGGGCAGAGAGCTTGGGGAGTTTAGCATATCTTCCAGCAGCAGAGAGACCTTTGGCACTTGATGTTCAGGCCTTAGCGGGCCAGCTTGTGAGGTTAGATATATCGGAGCCTAGTCGGGTGTTGGCTTGCGTAGTCTCCAGGTTTTCTCTTTATGACCGTATCATGGAGCTCCAGTATTATGACCCACACTTGCTCGTTCTTCAGGACATGGTCCGACGAGGTAATGCTAGTGATGTGACTATTGGTGATGATGGTGTGATGAGGATGCAAGGTCGGATATGCGTGCCTAATGTAGATGGGCTTCGGGAGTAGATTTTTGAGGAGGCCCACAGCTCGCGGTATTCCATCCATCCGGGTGCTGCGAAGATGTATCAGGATCTGAGATAGCATTATTGGTGGAGGCGAATGAAGAAGGATATCGTTGGATTTGTAGCTCGGTGTCTCAACTGTCAGCAGGTTAAGTATGAGCATCAAAGACCGGGTGGCTTGTTTCAGAGACTAGATATTCCGGAGTGGAAGTGGGAGAGGATCACCATGGACTTTATAGTTGGGCTCCCACGGACTTCGAGGAAGTTCGATGCTATTTGTGTTATTGTGGATCGGCTGACCAAGTCCACGCACTTCATTCCTGTTGGTACTACTTACACTTCGGAGCAGTTAGCCGGGATTTATATTCGAGAGATTGTTCGACTGCATGGTGTTTAAGTTTCCATCATTTCTGTTAGGGGTACTCAGTTCATATTACAGTTTTGGAGGGCCGTGGAGCGAGAGATGGGTACACAGGTTGAGTTGAGCACAGCTTTTCACCCTCAGACGGATGGGCAGTCTGTGCGCACTATTCAGATATTGGAGGACATATTGCTGTGTTATTGATTTTGGGGGTTCATGGGACCAGTTTCTTCCACTCGCGAAGTTTGCATATAATAATAGTTATTAGTCAAGTATTCAGATGGCTCTATACGAGGCTTTATACGAGAGGAGGTGTAGATCTTCGATTGGTTGGTTTGAGCCGGGTGAGGCTAGACTCTTGGGTAAGATTTGGTACAGGATACTCTAGATAAGGTGAAATTGATCCAGGAGCGACTTCGCACAGCGCAGTCTAGGCAGAAGAGCTACGTGGACAGGAAGGTTCGTGACGTGTCTTTCATGGTTGAGGAGAAGGTGTAGCTGAAGGTGTCACCCATGAAGAGTGTTATGCGGTTCGGGAAGAGGGGCAAGTTGAACCCCCGGTTCATTGGGCCTTTTGAGGTGCTTTAGGGGATAGGGGAGCTGGCTTATAGGCTTGCTTTGTCACCCAGTTTTTTGAGTGTGCATCCGGTATTTCATGTTTCCATGCTTCGAAAGTATGTTGCCGACCCATCCCATGTTTTGGACTTCAGCACGGTTCAGTCGGAGGGTGATATGACCTATGCTGTGGAGCCAGTTGCTATTTTGGATCGGCAAGTTTGAAGGTTGAGGTCAAAGGATATAGCTTCAGTCAAGGTGCGGTGGAGAGGGAAGCTGGTGGAGGAGGCCACCTGGGAGACCAAGCGGGAGATGCAGAGCAGATATACACACCTATTTGAGATTCCAGGTATGTTTCTAGATCGTTCGAGGACGAACGTTTGTTTAAGAGAGGGAGGATGTAACGACCCAATCGGTCGTTTTGAGAGTCATAGCCCCGTTTCCCCCATTTATGCTTCATTATATGTCGTTTAGCTTTATTATGTTGCATTGGGTTGGTTGGCTCGGGTTCGGAGTGATTTTGGAGTGGAATGAGACACTTAGTCTCTTAATTTGGATATTTAGTTGGAAAAGTCAACCAGAAGCTGACTTATGAGTAAACGATCTCGGATTACAGTTTTATAGTTCGGATAGCTTTGTTAGGTGATTTTGGACTTAGGAGTGTGTTCGGAATGTAATTGGAGATCTATGGTATAATTAGATTTGAATTGGCGAAATTGGAAATTTGGCGATTTTCGGCCGGCAGTGGGAAATTAGATATCGGGGTCGGAATGGAATTTTGAAAGTTGGAATAGGTTCGTAGTATCATTTATGACGTGTGTGCAAAATTTCAGGTTCTTCGGACGTGGTTTGATTGGTTTCGGCATCGTTGGCGAATTTCTGGAAGTTTAGAAATCCTTAGGCTTGAATTCAGGGTTAAATATGTGTTTTGATGTTGTTTTGGACGTTCCGAAGGTTTGACTAAGTTCGTGTATTGATATGTGACCTATTGGTGTTGTTGGTTGAGGTCCTGAGGGCCTCGGGATGATTTCGGATGGCTAACGGGAAGTTTGGAAATAGGAGGAAGCATTGGTGCTGCTGTTTCTGGTGTTCCGCACCTGCGGAAGGGGGAGCGCATGTGTGGTAGTCGTTGGTGCGGTGAAGAACCGCAGATATGGAGAAAGGGATCCCATGTATTTATCGTAGATGCGAAGAGGTGGTCGCACCTGCGAGCCCGCAGGTGCGAGGAAGTAAGCGTAGGTGCGGAATTGGGAAGAGTAAGTGAGATCCGCAGATGAGAACCATCTGACCACAGGTGCGTGCCTGGGATTGCAGGTGCGGAAATGCTGGATAGAAGGTATAAATTGTGGACTTCACGAATTTTGGGCATTTCATCACATTTCTCACTCGATTTTTGGAGCTTTTAGAGGTTTTGAAGAGGGAATCAAGGGGGAACTCGTTGAGGTAAGGGTTTTGAACTTAATACTCGTATCTATGATGAATTTCAGTTGTTTAAGCATGAGAATTGTACAAATTCAGGGTGAAAATTTGGGGAAATTAGGGCTTGAAATTGGAGAGTTTAATTTGAGGAATTGAAAGGTCAAACGAGGTCGGATTTTGGTAAATTTGGTATGAATGCACTCGTGAGTGAAAGAGGTTTCTAGTTTTGTAACTTTTGTTGGATTCCGAGACGTGGGCACGAGGGTCGGGTTTGGCCAATTTCGGGATTTGTGGTTTAATTTGATAATTTTTATGTGGGCTTCGCTCCTTTAGAATGTATTAATGATAATATACTAATTTTTGATAGATTCGGGGCGATTTGTGGCCGAGTCAAGCGGCAAGGGCATTGCGGTGTAGATTTTAGTCCGGCTTGAGGTAAGTAACGATTGTAAATCTAGACCTGAGGGTATGAAACCTCAGAATTTCATACTATTTCACTACATTGAGGTGACACACATGCTAAGTGACGGGCGTGTGAGCGTGCACCGTTAGGGATTGTGACTTGGTCCGTCCCGTAGCAACTATAGAGTTGCATATTTTGATTTAAGCTGTATAATTGTTATATGTCTTAGAAAGAATTCTTATAATTTGGGTTGAACGCCATGTTTGGGGCCTTGTGTCGTACTGTTTGGACCCTCAGGGATATTTTACACTATCCTCACATTGTTCTGATTTGAAAGCATATCCTCAGTCAAGATTTTTCCTGTTTTCTTGTTTAATTCAGTTTCATTACTCTATTTTAAAATATATGAAGGTTGTTTTGGGCTGGTTCCCCTGATTTTACTGAAACGCCCAAGTGGCTTGTGAAGTTGATGACTGAGGGGTTGTAGGAGCCCCTCCGGAGTCTGTACACCCCCAGTGAGCGCAGGTACCTATTGAGTGTGAGTGCTAAGTGACGAGTGTTGAGTGACGAGTGGTTGGGAGGCTTGCCCGAGGGGCTGTTCATGAGTGGTATAATGCCCGAGGGGCTTGTTGATGAAATCATTATTTTCATTCTATTTTTATATTGAGCCTCTATTGAAAATGTTGAAGATATTCGTACATGTTTCCATTGAAACTGGAGTTTTAAGTGATATTTTGACTTGAACACTGATTTGACACTTGTTGTTTCATTGAGACTTTAAAATCTTGAACTTTATGTGATTTTTACTGCTTGTCATTGCACTCAGCCTTTAGTCATAGTTGTTACTTACTAAGTTGGCGTACTCACGTTACTCTATGCACCTTGTGTGCAGATCCAGGTGCCACAGGTCATCCGAGTGAGTGTTGATTCTTCCTCAGTTCATTCCGGATCTTAGCAAGGTAGCTGCACCACGATCGCAACATTGATCTTCTCCCTCATATCTTCTAGTTGTTCATTTTTATTAGACTTCTCTTGTCATTTTAAGTAGACTGTATCAGACTTGTATCCTAGATGCTCATGAATAGTGACACCCGAGGTCGGGCCGTTGGTTTATATTTACTTACTTTTACTTGTTTGAAATTGTTTAATGAAAGAATTATGACGAAAAAGTTTTTAAAAGGAATTGTTGAAGAGAATTGTCGTATGTTCTGAATATCGAATCGGCTAGCCTAGTACTGCGATAGGAGCCATCACGACTGGGTAGTTTGGGTCGTGACATAGATGAGCCACCGCAGAAGTGGTTCTTCTCTCGCAGATGCGATCCTAGGGAAGGTAGCTCAATTCCACAGATGCGGACCATTTCCTCGCAGATGCGAGGTCGCTTCTGCGACCAGTGTTCCGCAGATGCGAAATCACTGAAGAGTTTTGCATTGTTTCAACCTTTTTTTGCTCAATTATACTTTAATTGAATTCAACTCTCTTCATAGCATCATTTACCTGAAAATCTAGCAATACACACCATAAACGCCCTCATATTATAGTTAAAGGACAAAAAATTAAAGAAAAGAAAATAGAATGAGTGGTAAAATCACCACTCATCAGATTTCTAAGAAAGATGAGATGCCCATCACCACCATCTTGGAAATTGACATTTTTTATGTGTGGGGCATTGATTTCATGGGTCCATTTGTGAGCTCTTGTGGGAACACTTACATATTGGTAGTTGTGGATTATGCGTCAAAGTAGGTTGAAGTCGTGGCTCTACCCTACAATGAAGCTCGAAGTGTGGTGAAATTTTTGAAAAAGAACATCTTCATGAGATTTGGTACGCCAAGAACCATTATTAGTGATGGGGGGTTGCTCTTTTGCAACAAAGATTTTGATACTTTACTCACAAAGTATGGTGTCTCTCACAAAGTGTCGACCCCCTATCATCCTCAAGCAAGCGGGCAGGTTGAATTCTCCAACCGGGAGATCAAGAGTATTATGCAAAGACCGTGAATGCAAACCGGACGGATTGGTCGAAGCAACTTGATGATGCTCTTTGGGCTTATAGGACGGCTTAAAAAACACCGATTGGTATGTCTCTGTATCGGTCAGTGTGCGGGAAATCTTGTCACCTATTGGTGGAACTTGAGCGCAAGGCTATGTGGGCATTGAAGAAGCTTAATCTTGAATGGGATGTCGCCGCCAACTTAAGGGTGGCACAATTGAATGAGCTTGATGAATTCCGGTACCATGCATATTCAAGTTCGTCCTTATACAAGGACAAGATGAAGTACCTCCATGAAAAGTTCATCCGGAACAAGGAGATCAAAGAAGGGGTGATCTTGTACTATTGTTCAATTCTCGGTTGCGGATGTTTCCGGGAAAGTTGAAGTCCAAGTGGAATGGTCCATTTGAAGTTGTGCATGTGACACCCTTTGGTGCATTAGACATGAAGAACAAAAATGATGAAGTGTTTAGAGTCAATGGTCACCGGGTGAAACGTTATCTTGGAAAAGTTGATGATGGACATGTTGTGGAGTTAATTCATTTCAAGTGATTGATGGTAACCTACGTCGTGCCACAACGTAAAATCAGGCGCTTCCTGGGAGGCAACCCATGTTCCTTTTCATTTTTTCATTTTCTTCCTTTTTAGATAGGTTTTGAATTGAGCTAACTGGTTTTGAAGTGAATTGTAGAAATGAGTGTGCATTGCAAGTACTATGATTGAAAAATTGGCCAAGTGTTGAAAAAGTGCGGACCGCACATTTATTGTGTGGACCTCACAATTATGATTGCAATCACAGAGATGATTCTGCGGGCGCACAATTCTTTGTGCGGCCGCACAACTGGAGACCCAAAAATGTGAACTCTCTGAAGTTTTGGATTGCATATAATAGGCCAATCTGCGGCCACACACAAAAATGTGCGGACCGCAAAAATTTATGCGGTCGCGCTCACTTTTGTGCGGACCGTAGAATCTCAGCACAAGTACAGGTAAAGAGTGCGGTCTGCACTCAAAATTGTGCGGCCGCACTCAGCTCACTTTTTGACCGACTTGGTCAAACTATAAATAGGGTGTTTGAACACTTTACACAGTCTGGGTTCTTGAGCCCTAAGAAAACATTGTGCATCACAAAATAGTTCACACTCCATAATCAATTCATGAAGTCTAGATTCTCACCTGCATTCCTTCATCACTGGTATGTTCAACCCATGTTAGTTTTTTTCATTTTTTCTTAATTTTTGTTCTGGATTAGTTTAGTCATTTTTAGGCCTAAAAATGTCAAATGTTCTTCATATCTGCCCAAAATCATATGGGTAATTTCATGTATGTTCATTGGGGACTGGTTAGGCCATTCATCATGCTTATGCAAATACCACGTCTAAATTGTGCAAAAATGGTAAAAACCTAACTTCAATGTTGTGTAATTTCAAATTCTACGGCCGCAGACAAAATTGTGCGGACCGCACTCAAAATTTTGCGGTCGCAGAAAAGTATGTGCGACCGCACTTTGGAACTTTAGAGAACCAGTGTCTCAGCTTGGAATTGGGAGGTCGCACTCAAAATTGTGGGGTCCGCACTTCAGAATGTGCGGCCGCACTCAAAATTGTCTTCAGGGTCTGCGACCGCACTTTAAAATTGATTGGTCCACACATGACAGTCTGCGGCCGCACTCAAAATTGTGCGGTCTGCACTGTCTCTTCTGAATACTGTTGTCCTGCAACTGTAATGCAAATGTTTAAACTTTTTTGAACTTCGACTGACTTATGTGCCTTGTATTGCAGATAGTGGTTCGATCACGTGGTAGAGGCGATACATCTAAAGGGAGAGGTGAACCCTCCCGAGGCAGAGGAAAAGTCACTCACCCACTGGGAGTGCAATCTAAAGCAATCACCAAAAAGCCGACCACTGGGAGAGGTAGGGCCACAGAGCCCTCAGAACCTAGTTTATATGCCCCGTCTAGGGAAGCCTCCGAGGGTCATTCAACGAAGGTACAACCTGAGGCCCAGTCCCAACCACCACGGCCCACTGGGAGATATCAATTGCGCAACGAACCCTCCACTACAACAAGTTCTTCTAAGGGTTCTGATGCCGGTAGCCAGGGTGCCGAGCCATTCTCCACACCAACTCCTCCGGAACCAGTGGCAATAGATGATTATGATGATAATGTCCCAGATGATGGTAGAGGAGGTGATACTCGAGTGGGCGGTCTAGAGAGATCGAGGAAGAAGGAAATATGGGAGGATCAATTTGTGAGTTGGACGGCCTTCACACGGTTCAAAGAGTGGTGGCCCCAGATACCGCTCACAATTGAGCGATAGTTCTTACTGAAGGATTTGGATAAATAAAATCCAAATGTCTTTCGACAGTTCCGGGAGCGAAAGGGGTGGATGTGGTTCACCCAAAGTGTCAGCGATGAAAATGAGCATTTGGTCCGGGAGTTCTATGCCAATGTGGCTCACATAATACCAAGATAAATAAAGTGAGAAATTTGAAAGTTAGATTCGACACCACCACTTTGAAAACCTACTTGGGCTTTAAGGAGGTAGAGGTCGTCCAGTACCTAGAGAAGTTGGCTATGGGTGATGCAGCTCACCCTTGGCTAGCTGAGATTTTGGCTGCCCGAGGACCACCACCACCGTGGATCACAGTAGGGGTTCCTATCCTCCGGAACACCCTAAATTTTGAAGCAAAAGGGTGGCAGACCTTTGTGTGCAGTCGTATTGATCCGAGCAAAAATGAGAACAATCTTCCACTTCCATAAGCAGTTTTGGTGGCTTCGATTATGGTTGGGTACCCAATCAATGTGGGTGCCATCATGTCGACCAACATCATATTAACTGTCCGAAAAGGTGAAAGCTTCTACCCATATCCCAACACCCTCATAGAATAATTCAATGAGACAAATGTGGAAGGACATTTGATTCCAAAGTGAGGGCCAAGAATCCCTTCCCATGATACCACCTGCAGGGTGCGGACAACCCTAAGTTCAAGGGTAAGGACACTACCACCATTGGTCAGTCTGATGAGCCATCGGGGTGGGTACAGAGTCTACTGCTGAGCCATCTACAACTCCCATACCTTCTACAGCATCTGGGCCTTCCACCGGGACAGCTGACATGCCACCATCGTCATCTTCTAAACCTTCAACTTCAGTACCAATGCTAGCCACATCCACTTATCCACTCACTATTCTGCGAGTCTCCTAGAAATTAGTGAGTCTCAACATCTGGATACAGAGAGCCACTTCTAAGTTGTCTGACATATCCAGTACTGTTGCAGCACACTCTTCTACCTCAGCAGCACCTAAGGTCCTCTGTCAGTGAAGGAAACATTGAAGAAGAATCTGGAGAACCAGAAGACCATTATGGATACACTGGTGGCTCATGGGGGAGCTATTGATGAGTTGGGCAAGAAGGTGAAAAAGATGAGGAAATCCTAGGCTTCAAAGAATCAGTGGAGATATTGAGAAAGGAGGTGACGAAGATCGCAACAGCGGGTGATTTTCCATTTGACCTACTGATGGAGACAGATCCATCAGTACCAACAGACCTAGCAGCACCATCAACATAGGCACCAGCTGACCAGTATGACGAGCCAGATCTTGTTGCCCACACTGTTGAGGAGATGCTTCAGATGCTCACCAACCATGTTGTCCCCCAGCCAGATGATGATGAGATACAGTTGGAGGAGACCGAGGGTGGTGATGCTTCCATTCACCTTGAGACCACATAGGGAGTTTTTCTCTACTCTCTACCCTCCCTTATTCTAATTTTGCTAAGCATTGAGGACAATGCTTGTTATTATTCAGGGGGTGGTCTATTTTGGTTTGATTTGATGACAGTGGCCTGTAATAACTTTAATACTCTTTTTCTTTTATCTTTGTTTTCTCCCTCATTATGTATATATTCATCTCTCTTGTATATATTCTATTCCCCTCGGTCTTCATATTCATTTGTCTTACTTTCGGTAGTTTATTTCGTAGCTTCTTCATTTTCTTTTCTTAATAGTAGAGCTTCTTAGTTACTTTAATAGCTTCTTTTTAATTTGTTAGTTTCTTTTTACGTTTAAGTGAACAATAAGTCTTTGGTTTTATTTATGCCGCGGTTCTTTCCAAATGTGGGTTTTGTGTGAACCGGGTGGCTCTTCCCAACGATGGATGGCGTGAAAACCTTCTTAAGGATCGAGTCAGTTCTTGATGTTTAGGTAGAAATAGTAGTATGAACGAATAAACAAGGGGCGAGAATGCTTCACTTGGTACCAACACACTTAACTTCACGCTTATGGTTAAAAATAAGTTTTTGGAAAGAAATGGCTCTAGTTAGTGACCATGTGACTCTTGTGTTGACTTAGGAAATCATTGGGTGGTTTAGTTGAACCATTAGCGATTTTCAATCTTGAATGCGGTTGTTGTGGGCCCTCGACTCTATTCTCTTTAACAATCCGATTGTGTGAGAAGTGATGTATTTTGTTACAAATCTAAGTACCCGTGCAAATGGTTCTTCAATTGTGTTTCTAGGTGAAATTCTAAGTTAGCTTGGCTTGAGAAGTGATTGTAGGCTCTCCTTGACCCATTTTGGAACCTTCCATTTCTCACCAATGATATCACCCTTAGTCAACCCTTTTGAGCCTAAAGCCCCTTTTATTCGATAACTACATCACAAGCCTTTACCCGTTTTATAGTGACCCTCTCTTGGCCCCCGAGCTCTCTTTAGCACTCATGAGAAACAAATGGCGGAAACATAAGTTTGGGGGAGAGAAGAGGAGTTTAAAGATGGTATCAAGGCACAAAAAGAAAAAAATAAATGAAGAAGAGGAAATGCAAAGAAAAAGAAAGAAATAACAAGAGAAAAACACAAAAAGAAAGTGAATAATGTGAAAGGGTTGAAAAGATTCAAAAGAAAGCAAAAGTGCAAAGAACGGATAAAGCAAAGAAGGAGAATATGAATAGCATGACCAAGAAAGAGTGATATCAAGTATCTCTAGTTCCCCTAAGGAAAAAGAAAATGACTCAAAGAGTCAGCAAAATATGATCCAAAAAGAGAAAATGGGGTGCTAGAGGAAAGACAATCCAGTTCCATTCCTATAATTCCCTCCTTAGTCCAAAAGCCTCCATTACATGCCGAAAAATCCCTAAGGGATTTCAAGCCGGATAATCTTACATTAGTGGTGATATACATGAGGGAAAATCATATGGTACTTAGAGTCGGGCTTATGACATTCTTTTGAGAGTGATGAGCAAACCTTTCTCGAATCATTGCATTAAGTGTTATATTCTTGAGTGAGATGAGCTTCCAGAGAGTATAGGAGGAGGAGTTTTTGGATCCACAATGACCTATATGAAAGTGCAAACTTTCTTGATGAATAAAGTCAACTCTTGATGCTAAAGCGTCACATTAGAGCTATTTGTGCTTTAACAATAAACATAGGCTTGTTTATTATTCATGAGTGTGTGGGTAATTGTTGGTCCCAATTGATGTGTGTTTGATTCAACTTAGGCCAGCTTAAATAACTTTTTTTAGTGGAGGTAGGAATTACCTTAATTGCTTGAGGACAAGCAAAAGCTTAAGTTTGGGGGAGTTGATAAATTGGGATTTTGACCACTTATTGGAACTCTTTTACTTACGTTTTAGCTCAAAAATGCTTAAAGGTATTCCCGAAAACTAATGAAATGTGATTTCGTGCAGGAATATTGGGAAACTAGCCAAAGAAATGAAAATAAACTCAAGAAGGAGTAAAAATTGGACAAGGACCAAAATAAGGGAAAATAGACCAAAGTGCGGACCGCACAATACTGTGTGCGGCCGCAGACTCTAAAGAGCCACTGTAAAAATTCCTTCATAAAGTGCGGACCGCATAATTATTGTGCGGCCGCAGAAGACAAGGTTCAGAGAGATGTGTTTTGGAGACCTGAAGATGTGCGGACCGCACTATCATTGTGCGGCCGCAGAATGCAAAAGTGTGTCCGCAGAAGTTGCCCATGTCCAACCTAAGATCAAGAGTGCGGCCTCACTCAGAAATGTGCGGTCTGCACAATCAGAGGAAGTGCGGTTGCAACCCAGATTTATTGGCCCCAGAAGGCCACCCTATCAAGTCAGCTTCAAAGTGTGGATCGCACACAGAATTGTGCGGCCGCACAACCTCTGCAAGGGTAATTTGCCCGATAATTTTAGCTGGGTATAAATAGATATTTTTGTCATTTTTAGGTTCAGTGGGGAACACCTGAGAATAGATAGCCGTTTTTCTTTACTGTTTTGGGTAACTTTGTAATAGTTTATCATTTTAACATTAGAATCTCTTCCTTTAATCATCTATTATGAGTTTTATCTTAGTTTCTTCTTTAATTTCTTCATTTTCTATGAGACCCTTAGTTAGGGTTGTTACCTAACCCTAGTATGGGTACTTAATGGGTGATTGATTTAGGGCTTATTTATGATTGGGTATATAATATTTAGCCTAGTTCTTGTTTGAATTTAAGAATTGATGGTTGCAACTATTGGTTTATGCCTTATTGCCTTAGTCTATACCTGAGAAAGGGAGACTAAGTCTAGGAAAACTTGGCTAACAATAAATTGGGGTGAACTCAAGAAATTGATAGCCTCAATTAAAGGGTTGAATCTAGAGATGGTAAGACCCGACTTGAGCATCTATCACTTGTTTCGTGAAATACCCATTTGGACTTGAGAAAGCCAAATTGGGACAAATCACTCAAACTACCAAGAGGTATGAGTGAGTAATCGTGTGTGATTTCTATATTGTATCCCGACCAATCAAATATGCCCTAAAGCTCTCAAACCGTTAGGTAACCAACTAGGCGGAAGTCATGGCTCTAGATCTTTTATAACTTGAAAAACAACAAAACAAAAAACATTGTCTCTTAGATTTACAATTACAAGCATTAGCATAAAATTAGAAGTAGAAAAAAAACAACTGAATATATGGAAGTGCAATCTTGGGTACGTCATACACTAGACTAGGTATATACCTAATACCACATCAAGCTCTCTGTTGAATTGACCCCGACTCGCGTTGGGTATTTATAATTGTATCGACCACCTCACAATCCCTAGTAGTGGTGTGAGTTTGGGCGACATCAACCTCCACTTTTGCTTTCTTCAAATGCTTAACTGGATTCCATCTCCTTGGTCTTTTCACCATCATCTTCCTTGTCGGTTGTTCTATTGATTCTTTTCGTGGGCTCCTTTAATGGCGCCTATAGAAATCCACCAATGTCCAACCCTCATCATCATCATGGTCGTCTACTTCGACTTTGTTATTCTCTAGTAATTCTTCATCTTTGATTTCTTTTAAACTGCATAGCTCATCTTGACTGAATGAGCCAAAGGTGATAGAGACTTTGTTCGCACTCGCCTTCTCATCTTCAAGTATGATCTTCTTTTCACGGGCCAAATCCATAACTTTGTCCTTGAAGACAAAGCACTTCTCCTGAGGGTGGCTCGCGAGTCTATGGAATTTGCAGTAATTAGGGTCATTCATCTCCGGAAGCTCAATGAGATTTAACTCGAGGAGTTCTTCAAAAATTGCTGGCACATCAGAATCCAGAAATGGGTGCTCCTTCTCTTGCATTTCTTTTAAAGTAAACTTCCACTTGGTTTAGCTTGAAAAGAAGTGGATTTCGTACTCTGCTTCTTGCTCACCTTCGTTGTGAACTTCACAGGTGATGTGTTGACATTCATAGTTTCTTTGTTTTCAGACTTGGGTGCAAACTTGCTCCATTTCCTGACTTCTTGCTTGTCGTTCCCTTTGTGAGGCTCATATATAGGCAGCCTTTCGTTTCTAGCGGAGACCATGCTTAACTCCATTTCATGAGCACGAGTCCCAAGTTCTTCAAATGTGCTAGGCTTGATACCTTGCAAGATGTAGCGGAGTCTCTAATGCATGCCTTGGATGCACATCTCATTGCCAGAAGCTTCACTAAGCCTATCTTTGCAGTTGAGGCTTGCATTCCTCCAACGATTGATAAAGTCGATAACTGGTTCACCCTTCCGTTGACGAGTATTTATAAGTTTCACCATGCTCATAGTGCGCCTTGTTCTATAAAAGTGATTGAGGAAATCTTGCTCTAGTTGATCCCAGTTATCAATAGATCCCACCTCGAGGTCTGTATACCAATCAAAAACATTTCCTTGTAACGAGCAGATGAACTGCTTGACGAGGTAATCTTCATAAGTCCTAGTGTTGTTGCATGTTTCAATGAAGTGTGCCACGTGTTGCTTTGGATTGCCTTTACCATCAAATTGTTGAAACTTTGGCGGTTGATAGCCAGCAGGCATCTTAAACATATCGATCCTTGCAGTATACGACTTTGCGTATGTAATAGAAGACTTGGTAGCAACTTCGTACTTGATTTTAATAGTTCCTTCAATGAACTCTTTCAGTTGATCGATTGGAATCATCCCTTCAGACGAGACAAGGATAGCCTTAGCGGATGGAACTTGTCTTAGGGGAGAATTACTCTCTGGAACCTCTGGGAGCTTACCAGGTGCATGGGTGGATTATTCTTCCTTCAATATTCCCACTCTATCTGTTAGCTTGTCGATTCTAGCATCTTGTTTTTGCATGCACTTGGTCAAGCCATCGATTGCGTCAAGTTTGCCAACTACTCCTCCACAGATGAATTATTTGTCACCATGGCTTGCATGATTGTCATGGACGATGGAGAATATCATGGATTGTTACACAGATTAATCTTCGATTAGCTCACGTTATGTGGTGTAAGTGGGGAAGATCCATCACTTGAAGCATTATCATCTTCCTTCACAACAGAGTACTTCGATCCGGAGAGGTCAAGCAGAGAAAATGTTTTCTTGATCTTTTTAGCAACATCGTTTCCTCCTTCGGGTGCATTTGTGGAAGATCTTGCTCCTTTTGAAGATGAAGATCTGAAATCAGGAGTTGATGCGGACGACACTTGGGGTTGTCCTAACGAGCTTGATTTGCTCCTCGTAACTAGTCCTAAGCTTCCAAAGGTAACATTAAGGAGGCTTTCCACATCAACATAGAACCTGGAATTAGCAGCCTTGGTGAAAGTTGAACTGTAGTTGATTTTTGTTGAAGCCATTTCAATGTTCTTGAACTTTGGTGATTGAAAAGTTGAGATGAGAGGTCGAGATTGTCTCACTGGGCATGCCAGAATTTGTAGACAATAAATTTGTGTCGAAAAAATAAAATCAAGACCGAAAATATCGCAACAATCGTAGTATTTGATTTCAAATAATATGAGTGTACAATCTCTATGGATCCTCTCATTCTACTTTTTCAATATAAATTCAAGGGCCTTTGAGATTGATCTTGAATTTGAATTTGATTTATCTTGTTGCGAACACTTTGATTGTTGCCACGAATTGTATCACGAACAAGTAACCTTGATCTTGAACGTCTTGTATTTAATTTGACTTTGTTCTTGAACTTGAATATTTGAAATTTGTGTAAGTGCTTGAATGCTTGAACACTTGCAGTTTGTTGAGAATTGTGGCCTTTGATCCACGAGCCCCCTTGTGTCTTCTTGTTATAACTCTTGGTCCCTTTTCTGGGTTATGAAGACCCCTAATTATAGTTGTAGAAGAGAAGAGTTATGATAAGAACAAACTCTTTCGGACCAATCAAATTAAAATGTGATAAGGTCACAATTGATTGGCCAGAACATGTCACTCAATTAAATGGGCTAGCCCAGTCAATATTGTTGGACTTAATTAATTAATTAATTTAATTATATTAGTCCATAATATTTATTTGGACTAATATATCTTGAATTTAAAATATAGTCCAAATTTTTATTAAATTTAAATCCAATAAATTTTGCATGCCAAGGGTTTGATTCTACTACCATTTTTACTTCTTATTTTTGGCATGCTTTTAAAGGAAGAGGTCTTTCTTTCTTAGTTGGAAAGGCCAAATGTGGTATTAAATTTAAGAATTATAAGTGGAAGGAAATAAAATTGATTCGTAATCTTCTCGGCAAAATTTGAATGCGTATGATCTTTTAGTATTTAAAGGCTGGACAAAGTGTGTAAATATATAATAACATATCTCTCATCAAAATTTTTTAAGTAGTAGTATTGTAGTCATGGTTAAGGCTGTTGCAACTACAAATCTTCTTCTTTTGAAGACCATCTTTTTGGTGTGCTCCATTATAATAGCGACAGAAGGTAATTTAATTCCCCCTCTTTCATTGGTTTTTTATATATATATATATATTTCATCTCACAAAATACAAATATATCAAAATGAAGCCTTTTTTCTTTTTCCTTTTTTTTTTTTTTTTCCTTTTTTCTATTCCTTTGTTATACTTATTAGCAGCAGGAATTGGAAGAAGAGAAATTGAATCAAGAGAAGCTTATGCAATTACTCCAGCTAAGGTTAATGAAATGGAGAAATATAGAAATAATGATCAAGATGATTCAATAGTGATTATTGACTATACCCCAAGTCATGGATCCCCTGACATACACCATCATTTACCGCCGCCGAAAGAATGTCATTTTATATAAATTATTATTATGAGTCGTTTATCAGTCTTCTTAGAGTCTGTTATTTCCTAAAATCTGCAATTTGCTGGTGCATATACCTGCTGCTTCACTAAGGTATATTGTTGTTTTCTGTAATGTACGCATGATTTTTAGTTACGTTTGAAGAACTGAATAAATAAATGAATTACTATGAAAAGATATTTATTTTAATAAAAAGCAATTCAAATATGTTAATGTTATTGCTAAAATTAGATTACTGCACTTTGTAGTCATATTTAACATGCAAATCTGTAACATTTTGGGAACAGTTTTATCATTTCTATGTCAATCTAAGCAAAATCCAACTTGCTCATCCCACAGTGCAGATATTACAGCACTGCAAGCAGAAAGAACGCTACTTCAAACGGGATTGGTTTGGCTACTTAGAGAATCCCAAGAAAAGCAATCTACTGTATATGAACATATTCGTATTGATAACCAAAACATTTATCAAAAAAAAAAATATCCTCATGTATTTTCAAGCCATAAGGTCTTAATACAACTAGAGGTCATCAAGAAACATCATTTGCCAAAGAGCAGGGACGGAGCCGGCCCTTCGGTTACGGGTTCAGCCAAACTCAGTAGTTTTAATCCAAACCTTATATTTGTCTTAAGAAATTTATTGAATATGCGTAAATTATTAAATTAGAATCGTGTAACTTAAAAGAACTAGAATCCTAAACTCATAAGTTTCAAATCCTGACTCCGCCTCTGCCTAGAGGATGAGGAAATGAGACATCTAAATCCACTAGGATCATATGAAAGAGTGGCAACAATTGGTATTTGTGGGTTTGACCAAGCTTTTTTTTTGGTCAAAAGTGCTTTTGGTAAAAAATTGAGGTGTTTGACCATGCTTTTAGATGGAAAAAAATTATTTTTGAGGAGAAGCAGAAAAAAATAGTTTCTCACCAAAAATACTTTTTTAAAAAGCACTTTTGAAAAAAATACATGTATAAGCAGTTTTCAAAAGTTTGGACAAACATTAATTACTGCTCAAAAGTGCTTTTTAAATTAATTAGTCAAACACAAACTACTTCTCACTAAAAATACTTTTAGAAAAAGCACATATCAAAATAAGCTAATTTTAAAAATTTAGCAAAACACGCTATAAATAATTATCTAAGTCATTTTGCCAAGGAGCACCTACAATTGAAGGCTTCAACGCCGATATAATTTCCTTTTGTAAAGATTCGGGTGTGCTTCAATCTTTTGCTTTTTTGTTTTTTGGTTAACTCCTCTCCAATTACGTCAAGTGATTCTTTCAATTTAACCACTCGTTCGAAAATACCAGAGGGGTGAATTGTAGCCTTTTTAAATTTTTAGTCCACTACTCTTCAGATCTAATCGACTTATACAGATATAACCTGCACAAAATTATTAGTCCTTTCGATTTAAATCAGTGTTAATCACAATAAACAGTAAAGGAACATAATATAATATGAGAGCGATAAAGTAAATGACACCAGGAAATTTTATACTATTTTGGAACCAATGTGGTATCCTAATCCAGTCCTCTTGGGTTGCAAGAGCGTTGTCCTTTAGAGCTCTTTGTAAAATGAATACAGCCTTTGTGGTTTTCAGCGATCACCACCAATATTGACAGGGTTGGTTTTCACTCGCTCACCAACAACGACCCTTTTGTTTTCACTCGCTCACCAAAGAAACGAACAATGACACAACCTCTCGGACACACTGCCTCTCCAATATTTTTCTGTCTCTCTTCTCTCTTTTGTGTACACAGTAAATCTAAAAGTGAATTACAATACTTTTTAAGAGTAGAATAAAGAACTTGTAGTTGGGTAGACAATTGTATAGAAGGTTGCTGTTTTCTTCCTTTGTAAATCTCCTTTTTGTAGCCTTTCAACATCTTCTGGCTATTGCATAACCCAAGAGAATTTATTTTGTACCATTGCATGATTGTCTTGAATCTTGGCATGTCTTCTTTTAGAATCCTTGATTGTTGCTGACATATATTCTAAAAGGGGACTTGAATATTTTTCAATGAGATAATACCGTATCACTACATCTTGTGTTAAAATATGTTTCCCTTTGAAAGGTTCCATTTAAAATTCAAACTCCAATTCCATACAGTTTTTTTTTTATTTCTTTCCTCAAATAGCCTCTGTGATTAATTTTGTCTGCGGCTTTCATTCTTGATATCATAATTCTTCATAGTCAATTTCGAACAACTTCTTCTACCAATCCATGAAATATTCAGTACTAATATTCTTGTCATTAAGAGCCGCTCCTTCCTTTTATATCTTTGTCATTGCATCTTTTATGGAATAATTTAGTTTTTCATTCCATAAATAGCTTCTTCCATTTGTTCATGAATCTAGACTCTTTTTTATTCTTTGCAAATTCAAAGCAGCTTATGATATCTTTGACTCCTTTTTTGATCTTGAAAAATAATCTCTTTCCATAATATAGAATATACTATACCCATAATGTATTTTCTTTTCATAAAAAAATATATTCTTCCTTGGCCTTGTAGTATTTCTTCCATATAGTATCTTCCTTCCACAAAATAATAGATCTTCTCCATGATTTTAGCAACTTTCCTTTCAAGATGTTGAAAAATTTTCTATCCATAATTTTCGTAGATTTTTCTTCTAATATTGTAGTAAGCCATTCAATATTTAAAATTTCACTTTCAAATATTATTCCTTCTATGACACTTGGAGATTAAATATTAGAAAATAATCTTCCTTGATAAATTCTTCACATGATATTCTTTTTTCCATATTTATTTGGATCTTTACCAGCATCTTCTTTCTTGAATAAACTTGTGCAAAAAATAAGATTACTACAAGTAAATGTTCTTTGATTAATAATTATGTTGGTTTGCTATCATCAAAATTAATATGTGAAACCTTGAAGCTAACAATCTCCCCCTTTTTGATGATGGCAAACCATTGAGTACAAAATAAAAAAATTTAATTAAAGGCAGTGACAAGCTAATTAAGCTAGATAAACTGGTTATTTCCTTGAAGTCTTCTTCTTGAAATGCATGTAGTACATCAAGTGTGAACTCCTCCTCACTCTTTGCATTCCTCAGTTATGCTCCCCTGTCTCCATACATCTACCTGAGTTTTTAAACTTTTGTACACATTATTTTCTCCCCCTTTTGTCATCATCAAAAGGGTGAAATAACTTGTAGGGATTATGCAAAAATATATTTGTGACAAGATATAAATAACATACAGAGAATTGCACATACTACCCACATATCCAATTAAAAGTATGACTATAACTTATAATCATCCAAGGGGTTATAAACAATCATGCAATTAAAAGCATTAACTCAAGGCTAAAAAAATTATACGGTCTAAAAGACAGGTTATTAAACAACAGAAGAAAACTATTTGCCTTACTAAACATATAGAGTAGCAGGAAAAAAAATTTGAGTCATTAAAAGTTTGTGACTCACTCAAATATTATCAATGACTTGCAAACTTACTGCCACGAAAGGATACAAGATGACATCATTACCATACCAGCTTATTTCGTAAATGTGAAAAAATATCTGCAAGATGATAGTCAATGTCCTCCAGGCAGATTTTCAAAATTCTTTCTGTCACAAGCAATTTAATGACATGAGAATTTTTTTATTTTTCTAAAAACTCCATCCCAAATTTTTTTTTCCAGTCCACTTTGTTGCATGCAAGGTTTGCATCTGAAAATATCCTACTAGATTAAAACAGTTAGTTATTGCATATAATAATTCATAATTTAGAATGTCAACCAAAAAATTTTTGTGGCACTATAAAGAGATATTATGGGATCAGGTACACCAAAATATTTGTCATAAAAATAGAAGTCGGTCATACCTTGGTACTTTATTCGATCGTTGGACTTACCAATTTTCTCTTTGCTTCGCATTATTTGAAATGTGAAGATGAAGGTTAATTCTCCATCATACTCATTTTCAAACTGACATCTTCAAGAGGCTTAAAAATGCTTGACATGCTTTTGGTTAGTATTACAAAAATAATTATTCTCTTGTAAATGCATCTTTGGAAAGAATAATCGCCAAATGATAAACATGAATTTGTTTCAAATGATAACTAGTCTTGGTCACAAGAATGTGATTCAAAAATCCTTCAATTCCAAAGAGAGATTAGAAAATAATGTTATGCAATTTTCAAACCATTTAAAAAATTATTTCAACATCCATACAAAAATAGTTTACAAACTTTGTAATATGCACATGAAAAATGTTGTTCTAACAAAACTCTCTAGGAAGAAACAAACCTTCTTATTGTGAAACCTTGGGCTACAAGTTTACATATAATTTTTACAACCTTAACAATCTTATCAGTCTTTAGATATCCATGATTGCAGCTCCTTTGCTTGGTACTGGATTTTCATACTTTTGATTCTTTCAGCTTTGCTCAACAAATTTTGCATTGCTAGAATCCAGTATTTATCGTTTAATGCATCTTCATGATTGTCTAGTTCAACTAGTGATTTGTCATTAGCAGATTATTGCAAGCTATCCACTGCAAGTTCTTCATCCTTATTCACAATTTGCTCAGAAAAATATTATCATAAAGAAAAACGTGCATGTTGAGATTTCTCTAACAACTAATATTCTGAATTTCATAAAATCGTAAGTAATAATGAATAAGGAATATGTCAAGAGTCTTACCAAGACAGTTGCAACCAACGGAAACAAGATAACTAAAAATTAATTTTTCTTCCTTCCCATAGCTTAGACAGAATTTCATTCAAGATAAGATCTAATGAAAAATATTAAAGTACATATAAGATAATGATGACAATTTTTGCAAAAATAATGCTTTCTTTTCAAGTTAGCTTTCAACTGAGGCGCCAAACTAAAAATGTGAAAGATTATGCTTGTTGCAAGAAAATGTCAAACAAATACTATTAAAACTCACATCGATGATCACTGCAAATGTGTCATTTACTTATTAAAAAATATAACCTATGCAAAAGTAAGGATAATCATCAATAGAGACATATGTGTACCTTCCAAGATTTTGAGTCTTAAAAATAGTCGAGTATCTCCACATGCACAAGTTACCGAGGTGTCACGACCCCAAATCCCAACAGGCCGTGATGGCGCCTATCGTGGAACTAGGCTAGCCAACCATCACATAACTACACACTTAGTTTAATCAAATAAAGCAATATCATTAAATATCAGCATAACAAGCATGAAAATTTCCCAAGTCTTTAGGCAAATATAAAATAATTCACTGTCTAAACAATTCCCCCAGGACTGGAGTCAACATGGTCACGAGAATCTAAGAATATAACTAACTCTGCTAATGTCTTAATAAATGCCTATGAATCAAATGTTAATACTATAAGAAGAAGGGAAGTGGAGAAGCTGCGGACGCTGAATAGCTACCTCGAAATCCCGTAAATGCTGCTGATAACGAACGAATATGGCTACTGCTCCGCACTAGTACCTGGATCTGTACACAGAGGTACAGGGAGTAATGATGAGTAAGCCAACTAAGTAGTAATGAAAATAAATCACAGTCTGAGAATAAGAAACACACAGCACAAATACACCACTCCACAAAACAATAAAATGCCACGGCTCAATAAGGTATATAGAAGTTCAAACCAGTTTTCGTAAAAATTCTTTAAAACAAGTATATTTTCCAGTATTTCTCAGTAAAACTCCCAAAAATATCAGTTTGAAAAATGAAGTGAATCATAATCAAAACTCAGTAAAATATCATCAAAAATCTGCCCCTCGAGCCATAATCATCACTCATAAATATTCCCTCAGCACCTCACCATCACTCTGTAACAGTCACTCAGCACCTCACGGTCACTCAGTATCAGCCCCTCGGGCATCCTCACTGTCACTCATGCCTTCCAATCACTCTTCACTCGGCACTCGACAATTGCACTCAGTAGGTACCTGCGGTCACTGGGGGGTGTGTACAGACTCCGGAGTGGCTCCTACAGCCCAAGCGCTATAAACAAGCCAAATCATGGCATCAATCACTCTCAGGCACTCGACCTCTCTCATATCATAACATCCTCACAATATTGGCCCTCGGCCTCACTCAGTCAGACACTCTCAACATGCCACTCGGGCCATAAATAAACAGGCTTCTCGACCCAAAAAAATATTTCATTTCAAGAATTAATATCAACAAGCATTGAGTGTCAAAACAATTTATCAGGAAAGACTGAGTGTAAAATCATAATTTCTAAGTGAAGAATTATCAGGAAAATATCCCCCAAGGGGTTAAAACAGATCGGCACTAGGCCCCAAACATGGCTTACAACCCAATTATATCAAAACATATCAATACTATAAAGAATAGGCTTTAAAAGCAGTTTCGCAACTCAATAGTTGCCTAAAAAGGAAACATATTTCCAAATTTCCAATTCGTGCATGCCCCACACTCGTCATCCAGTGTGTGCGTCACTCCAAAATCGTGAAAGGATGTAAAGTCCGGAGTTTCATACCCTCAGGACAGGATTTAAAGACATTACTTACCTCAAATTAGTCCAGAAAGCTACTCTGCAACCCGCTTGCCTCTTGAATCAACTTCCGAGTGCTCCAAATCTACCAAAATTAGGTTTTTATCATCAAATTATGCTAAGGGAATGAATTCCAATTGAAAAGTACTAATTTTAGCACAAAACCCGAAATTAGCCAAAACCCGACCCCCGGGTCCGCATCTCGGAACTCGACAAATTTTATACCAAAATGTTCTTCATCATCTCACGAGTCCGTACATATAAAGAACTCTAAAATCGGAGTTCGTTTGACCCCTCAAATCATCCCCTAAAGGTCTCATAATCTCAAGCCCTAATTCCATCTTNATGATATTTGATCCTTAATCATATATAATCGAGTATTAGGGTCCAAAATCCTTACCTCAATGAAGAACATTGATTCCCTCTCTTCAAAATCGCCTCAAAAGCTCTCTTTCCGTACAAAAATGGTGAAAAAGTGGGTATGGTCGCGGAGGGTTTATTTTTATATTGTACAGAATTTTTGCGGTACTGTTCACGCGTTTTACTGTTCACCCGAGTTACTGTTCATGTTGCTGTGAAGAAAATGCAACAACTTTTCTTCTAGTCTAAATTGATCCGTTAACCTTTCGAAATCCACCCGAGGCCCTAGAAAATCTCAACAAATATACCAACATGTCCCATAAAATTATTCAAACTTATTCGAGCCTTCGAAAACTAAAAACAACATCAAAACACCAAAATCACATAAAATTCAAGCCTATGAACGTTGAAATTCCTAAATTCCACCAACGACGCCGAAACCAACCAAAACACATCCGATTGACCTGAAATTTTTCACACATATCCAAAATGCTATTACGAACATGTTCCAACTTCCGGAATTCCATTCCGACCCCAATAGCCTATTTTCCACTACCGATAAAAAATCGCCAAAAACTAACTTTCGCCAATTCAAGCCTAATTCTACACCGGATATCACAAAAATATTTCGAACACACTCCTAAGTACCAAATCACCTAACAAAGCTACCCGAGCCATAAAATCCGCATTTTGAGATCGTTTACCAATAAGTCAACTCTTAGTTGACTTTTTCAACTCTAAAGCTACTTTTAGAGGCTAAGTGTCTTAACTCCTTCTATAACCACTCCGAACCCGAGCTAACCAACTCTAACACATCCTAAACAGTATAACCAACCTATGACAAGGCAATAACATCAAATATAATGCAAATTCTGTGTAATGACCGACCGGGTCGTTTCATTCTCCCCCTCTTAAATAAACGTTCGTCCTCGAACGGGTCTAGAAACATACCTGGAGTCTCAAACAAGTGAGGTTATCTGCCCTGCACCTCCTGCTCGGTCTCCCAAGTAGCCTCCTCCACTGGCTGACCTCTCCACTGAACCTTCACCGAAGCTATATCCTTGGATCTCAACTTTCTGATCTCGCGAGCCAAAATAGCCACTGGCTCAACCTCATATGACATATCATCCTCGAGCTGAACTGTGCTGAAGTCCAAGACATGAGACGGGTCACCAACATACTTCCTGAGCATCGACACATGAAATACCGGATGAACACTCGACAAGCTAGGTGGAAAGGCAAGTCTACAAGCTACCTCCCCAACCTTCCGAAGCACCTCAAAAGGACCAATAAACCGAGGACTCAGCTTTCCTCCGAACCTTATAACACCCTTCTGTCGCGCCCCTTCTTTCATCGCGGAGATCGGGTTTATGATATTCGGTTGGGACAACTCTTTCCTTTTGGGAAAAGGGTTTGTGTTTTTTAGAGTCGCCACCTAACGATTTTTTAAAGGTGCGTTAGGACACCAAAGGGGTTCATTTACAACTACGTTGTTAACCAGAGATAGGCTAAGGTCTTGAAATTGTCCTAAGGGGAAGGTGTTAGGCACCCCTCAGGATCCACAAGTGTGGTTCCCGGACAAACAACTTTTGTGAATTTGTACGAGTTAGCAAACAAACAAATAAAGGCTCAAATAAAAAGGAATTTAAGTCTTAAGCATGCAGATGTTTGAAAATAGTAAAGAAGGTTAGATTTTGAAAGGATTACGATCTAAGCATTTAAAGGGTATCCTAGGTTTATAATAATATGGATAACATCAGTACAATACCTGGTAATCACTCCTCAAAGAGGGGCTACACGTGGTATTAGCGTACCAGCCATCATATCCATATTCTACCCTTTCCCGTCCCATGAAAGTAACTAAATCGAGTGTTGGTCTCGACCTCTATTGCATGTTGTTACCCGTCCCTTCCTATCAGTCCCGGAGGAATTTAGGACTTCTATCCTATAAGGGATGTTCAAGGCAGACCCTCAGGTTTGAAGGAAAAATACTAAGGTGACAGATAAGAACATGTAGGACTGCAATTAGGGGGAAACACAAAAAAGTAGAAAAAGGCACAAGTACCTCCACACATAGTACACATAAACAACATGACTCATACACAGTTAAGGTCCAGATTCAGGTTTAGATCCTAAGCATGGTATCTAAGTGATAACACAAAGACAGATTTATTGCATAACTCAGAGAGGAAGTCTTAATCAGGCTTGCCTACTGGTTTTAAACATGCTGACAGTTGAACACTAATCACAAAGGACAGTTATGGTTTTATTTCTTTATGGATGATTACCTAATACTTGCCTAGGCGGGGGACAATGTATACTAATTATCTGAATGGTTAGAGGGACTGTTGCAAATTATTAACTACACATGTTGTTCTAGGTTGTTCAGAACACAGAATTGTTACCAGTTGTTTTAGAGAAACCGAGTGAAGTGTTTTATACCTTTTACATGCACCAGTAGTTACACTAGGTGTTGTTAAGTGCGTATGAATGAAATCCTAAAACATGGTATCTAATGCACAGGTAGGGATGCAGAATGATGCATATAATGAATCCTAAGTAGGATTTCTAAATGTTCACAGCATTATGCATGATATCAGAATATGCAAGAGTACAGTTTGTTAGTGTTATCCTAGGGACGGGATTTCTAAGTGCGCATAGCAATATGAAACATGATTGCAGAAGATACCAATTATTAACATTATCTACCCTATCACAGAATTTTCCAAGTGATGAATGATAGTACTGAAACAAGATGCTGAAACAGTGTTCATAAAGCCTAAATAACATGATTTCTAATGCATGATATGCTTTGCACATGTTGATCCTAAACGTGATTTCTATTGCGCAAATAAGGAATGTAAACCTAATAGCATGGTTTCTACCCTTTAATATTTATAACATGCATAACTACCCTTTTTCCCTTTTCACTATCCATCCCCAATAGTTGTTTACAAAATTATTATTAAATTACAGAAGTGAATAAGAAAATAAGACGTTATACTATAGGGAGCCTACTGATAGGCCCAAGGTCTCTAGAAGCCTCATTGCCATCGGTGTTTCACAGCCTTTCATATGATCTCGGGTGTGTCAGAGTTCCCTATGGATCTCAAAGGATCCCGGGCAGTGCTCACACCCAGATTTCCATAACCAGGATGGAGTAAGTGCAGTGTGGAATGGCCAGCCTCTGTGTGTCAAAAGTTCAGAGAGAGCTCAAGGGTCCCAAGGCAATGCTCACACAGAGGGGGCATAACTTAATGATCTAAGAGTATATGTGAGAGTGCTTGACATTGTTTTGAAAGAGTTGAGTTGGAAAACAGTTTGAAGATGAATAGTTTGAAACAAGTTTTGGAGAACTGAAGATTTTTCTTTTAGTGAAAACAGTTTGAAAGAAAGGGATTAGGACAATCAACAACTCAGAACCACATCAGCATGCATAGTACAAGGAAGCAGTCACAAACACGGAATAAGGGATTGGGGACAAGTAGGCTGCTCATGAAGCAGATTTGCATACAAGTTAATACCAGAGAAATACTAAGGTATCACAGAACTTTAACAGCCACAGAACAATTTTCATAAAGATGTTCAGGCCAGAAACTTAACGGAATCATATTGAGGGATGCCAAAGAGGAAGTATAAATCAAACAGAGTTACACATAGGTCCAGGGGAAAGGGTTACAACATATGTTCAGAATTACATGTAACTAAGTGACACATATACATGCTTATAGTGTGCTGGGGATCAGGGGTAAGGCAGAGTCCTAGTGAAACATATAAGAAGGCAGTAAAACATGCTGAAACTAAAGGGAAAAGGATAATCACATTGGTGAAATAACAAATTGGCATGCTAATTGCAAGGTAGACAGCAGAACCACAAGTAGAAGCATAGTAGAAACAAAAGGAATTGCAATATTAAAAGAGGCATGTTGTTTTTGATGCTTTAAGTTAAACTGAAAAACATACCAGTTAAATGAGAGAATAAGTGAAAAGTGAGGAGCAGTAGAGTAAAGAACAATAGAATGCAGAGCAGTAGAGTGTATAGTTGCTCAGTCTTGGCTTGCAGCCAACTGAGAATAGCAAGTAACCAACAAGAATAACAAGAAAGAGTGTATAAGTGTGTGAGAGAGTTCAGAACAGTGTATTGTTCGTGTTTTTTTTGCTAATGAGAGAGAGAGTATATATAGTTTTGAAAATAGGCAGGAAATAAGGTAACAAATAAAGTTTTAGCATAATTATGGAAGTAATCACAATTAGAGTCCAATTAATACAAGTACTCCCTTCAATCAAGGAGTCACAGCTCAAACGGATACCAACAGGGATAATCAAGGAAAGAAAAATTAGTTGAGAAAGACTGATTTTACCATATAAGGGGTAGTAAAAATATAGAGCATATGATTGAGTCTAAGTACATAATATACCAATTAAGGAAAGTATATAAGAATTAATTTGACATCAGGTTTATCACAAAAATAAGGCAGGACAAGTTTAATTGTGGAAATTAGTAAGAGAGTCCTCGAATGAGGTTCTAATCACAGGGAATCATTATCAATTAAGGAAAATATCACAGTAAGGAAATGCTCGAAATCATCAGTCAACATTATGCGAAATCAGTGAAGTATCAATCATAAAGATTCAGGGATTCACGAATAGAAAACGATACTGATTTAGGAGGAATTGGCACAAGCTTATGAGAACAGAAAGAATAAACTCACAAATAGACGAAAATCAGAAACCCTAACAAGAAAACATAGGGAAAAATCACATGAATAAGGGATTCACATAGAGCATGGTCTTAAATTAACAGAATAAATCTAATACAGGCAGGAGAAGTGAAGATTCAGTAACATTGATGAACAATAATCGAGTGAATCACATAATAGGCAGGAATAATTACAATCAGAAATCCTAACAAGCAAACATAGGGTAAAAATTACAGAATCACAGTATTCATGAGAAAACAGTACACATAATAGAACATATCATCAGAAACAACTCAGAATCCTAGGATTAGAACTAAAGAAATTATGGTTTTCAACAGAATAATTCGAATAGAGGAGAAAGCTTAAACAAATGTTTTAGGCATAGAGACTCACAGATTAATACAAAAATCAGAAGAAAGAAGCGTTTTTGAAAAGGTGTTTAAGAACCCTAGTTCGAAGATGAAGAGTTGTTTTGAGAAAATCGGAAAACCTTTAAGAGAAAATATCAAGATAACTCTGGATATACCCAGATCTATCACAGATCTAAGAAAATTGAGAGTTTAGCAGTTAGGGTTTCAAAGAGAACCCAGAGAGAAGGAGAAGTAACTCAAAATCGACGGTGTTAACCGGAAAACGGTAAAAATCTTACTCAAACAACCATGGATGGACGGAAAATGGCATGAGAGACCATGGGAGGTGAGTGAACCGCCTCTGGTTCACTTAAAGGCCTTAAAACGATGACACACGTTCAAGGGGGGAGCCATAAGGCTAGTAGGTGGCGAGACCACCATGGATTCCGGTAGGGAGACGACCGGAGAAGGGAGGCCAGTAGGTTTAGCAGGTGAAGAGTTTAGAGAGAGATGAGAGAGGCGGATCAGTGAAAAATGAGAGGGGGAAATGAGAAAGGGGGAAGGGTAGTCTTTAGGGTTTATTTTAGGTAAGGGAGATCTGGACCGTTGATTTGAATTAATCAACGATTCAGATTGAATAGGTGCTTGGGCCAGGTAGGATTTTAGGTTTGGGCTGGGTAGTTGGGTTATCTGGATTGGGTATTGGTCTGGTCTCAATTGGGTTGGGGGTCACATTTGATTTAGGCTAGATTTTAAATAGGAAGGGGCTAATTATTAAATACCCAATCAAATAGATAAAGAATTAATAAAAATAGCTAACGCTTACATAAAATAAAAATAAGGCTAAATAGGAGAAATTAAGGTAATTAACTAATATTAAAAATATAAAATGACTAAGTATTGAATTAAAATGGTATAAAATGTACAATTAGGCTATAATTACAAAATTGTTGTAATTATAGCCAAATAATGCCAAATTGGCTAATTTGTGAAATAATTAAATGCTAATAGGATTAAAATGATATATTGAGCTAGGAAATATTTTGAAATTATTTATAATATAATTTATGAATAATTATTTAATTTAAAATACTGAATAAATTAGAAAAGAAATTAAATGAAATATGTAAAATTATGGAAAAATACCAGTTATTATAAAAAGGTGATTTTGAAGGCACATATGCAAATTTTAAAATAGTTTGAGGAATAATTGGGTATCAACAGCTGACCCTCTTTACCCGGGAAGGATGAAAGAGTTGTCGGGTAAAGATATGATGGCCAATTTTGACCGAGTGAAATGGTTTGAAGAGTTTTAGGCCACACCTTGGTTTCTGAGTTGCCTACATATTCCTGGTTTTACGGGAATCAGGTCGTATGTAGTTTAGGAGTCATTGGTGAAGTATACCGAAGAAGTTTTACAAGAACAGACGCAAAGTATAGGGTTAGATGCACAAACGGCTTACGGGGTTGTTAGGAGAACTGGAGCGGGACCGCTCCTGCCAGGATGGCAGTTTTCTCGCCGGATTACCTGCAAATAAATAATACAATCATATATTGTGCCTAATTTAGACATGATGCAAATTCCCGTTTGACCATGAATGATGTCTTCATACGGTTAAGGATGACGTCCTCAGACCATGATGTCCTGGGCTATGAATTGCTTGATGCAGGATTCGCAGGCCATGAAAATGATGTTCTCGGGCCATGAGGATGGTGCCTCCGAACTATGATGCCTTTGAATAATGATATGTAGAGGTTGGAAGAGATCCTCAGGCCATGGCATGGTGTTCTCGGGCCATGAAAATGGTGCCTCCGAACGATGACGCCTTTGGATAAGTTGGCGATATTTCAGCCCATGTAGATGCAATAGAATGATGTTGACGAGACAGAGCTTAGTCTTCCGAATAAAAGGGCAGAGCTTAGCCCGAAAGGAAAGCGAAGTAAATAGTGCTTGAGACAGCGGTTAGGCTCGAAAGGTAAATTAGAGGCAGTACTTAGCCTCGGGAGGTAGAATGGCAGCCTTACGCAATACATATGGAGACCGTGCTTAGTCTCGGGAGGCAAAATGGTAGACTTATGCAATGATGTGGATGGAGGTAAAGATTAAACTCGGGAGGAAGAATGGTAGCCTTATGCAATGATGTGGATGAAGGCAGTGTTTAGTCTCGAAAGGCAGAATGGTAGCCTTATGCAGAGATGCAAATGCAGATGGAGACAACATTTAGTCTCGGAAGGCAGAGTGGTAGCCTTATGCAGAGATGCAAATGCAGATGGAGACAACGTTTAGTCTCGAAAGGCAGAAAGGTAGCCTTATGCAAAATGTAGATGCAGAGGGAGACAACGTTTAGTCTCGAAACGCATAAAGGTAGCCTTATGCAAAATGTAGATGGAGGTAGAGCTTAACCTCGGAACGCAGAATGCTATCCTTATGCAAGAAATAAAATGACAGTAGGAATTCTTCGCTGGTGATGAATTGCGGCATTGTGATTATGGAGAGCATTGTGACTGCGGAACATTGAGGCATGTGCGAACGTCGACAAGTGCAACAGTTTTGAGAGTCGAATTTCTGACAACGTTGGTCACCTGGGCGGACAGTTCGTTCAGGGATTTTGCAACCTTAGTGCCTGCAACCAAAGAAAGATCGTGAGTTCTATAAACAGGGGGGTTAGTTCGTATCCCCGCTGGCTTTTCTTGACTTGCTGGGCTCGATCTGATGATACTGTCTGTATTATTGGGGCCGCGTTGCTAAACAAAGTTGTTTCAAAAACAACACATGCATGATTTTGTAAAAGCATAATGTATAATTGAAAAATAATTTTGGGATGAACCGACGACCGTGACACGGCTCGAGACATTGCAACCTCTCCTGCTACAGAATTTTGAGGGTCCTCCTCAAAATTTTGCCCCAGTTTGATGGATGAATGCTTCTGGCTGTTGGTCATGCGGAAATTGGCTGATCTTGCTTCAGAATTTTGAGGGTCCTCTTCAAAATTCTGCCCCAGTTTCCAATTACGGGGAAAAAATGAATTTTTTATTGAATTGTGACCGAACCCATAGGGCTGCCTACGTATCCCCTCTTAAACGGGAATTAGGTCAGGCGTGATTCAATTTACATCATTGAGAAAGCATAAAGATTACACATAATAGCGTTTGACTGAATCTGAATTGATTGTCTTTGGCCAGACTTCTCCGTCCATTTCTGTGTCACGACCCGAAATCCCACCATCGGGACCGTGATGGCGTTTAACGTTGAACCCGCTAGACAAGTCACCGTTCTGGTTAACATGTTTATTTCCTTATTATTAGGCATTTAAAGAAAAAGCGATAAGTGATAACAAGCATAAATAACAATGCATAAGCTATGAAATATAACATCTTCAAGTATCTGACACTACAAATCCTTAGTAACACCCCAGAACTGGCACCACAAATCCTCGGACTGTCTAAGAATACTAAAAACAAAGTCTGAATAAACAGTACAATTATCTCAGAAATACAAGAGAAGACAGAAAGAAAAAGGAACAAGATAGGAGGTGACTCCAAGGCCTGCGGACGCCTGCAGGACTACCTCAGTGTCGCATGTGGACTGAAGGATACTCCCTCAATCATTGTCCACCGAGTCCGGTATCGTAATATGCACAACATAAAGAAGTGTAGGTGTAGCATCAGTACAACCGACCCCATGTACTGAGTAAGTGCCGAGCCTAACCTCGGCAAAGTAGTGACGAGGCTAGGACATGACAAATAATAAACACCTTTGCAATTCAATAATATAATACAGAAATAACGGCATGAAATAAATAGTTAAGTACAAATATGGGGAAAACATGCTGGGGTACAAAGGGGATAACACTTGTTGAATAACAGAACAAGGCAACCGTCTAAGCATCAAAATAACAACCGAGAACAAACAAGTGCACGACATCACCCTTCATGCTTTACTCTCGTTCTCACCAAAATAAGTGCACGACATCACCCTTCGTGCTTTTACTCCCGTTCTCACCAAAACAAGTGCACGACATCACCCTTCGTGCTTTTACCTCACAATAACATGGCACGACATTATCCTTCGTGCATTATCTCTCATATCATGGCACAACATCACCCTTCGTGCTTTTAAAATCACAGTATCGGCACCACATTAACCTTCGTGCTTTTAAATATAAAATCATGGAACGACATCACCCTTCGTGCTTTACACTCTTCCTCACCCAAGCAATAAATAGAGCAACAATTTGGCAAGGAAGAACCATAATTTACAACATCCCGACAAGGGAACAATAACAGAAATATCACCGTCTCGGCAATGGACACATCTATAACCAATCTCATTGAATGTACAACGTAACCAAATAATCCTCAATCGAACAACTAATCAACGGTGTTCACAACCAAGTATTTCCAACAATTGAATAATCTCCAAAATGAAATCTAGTTCATAACACAGTGGATATCGAAGAAAACACATATACCATAAGATATGATTCACGTGCATGCTTGAAAACAAGGTATAGGTACTCGTCACCTCACCTATACATTGAATATGATAATAACACGCAACACATATGACTCAACACCTATTCCCTCAAGCTAGGGTTAGGCCAAATACTTACCTCGACTCCAAGAATCCAAATCAAGCCTCTAGCACCGCTTTTCCGTTCGAACCCGACTCCAAATCAATAGTATCTAGACATAATTGAATCAATAACATCAATAAATGCATAACAATTCAGTTTCAATGCTTAAACATAGAATTCCCAACTTTCTTTCCAAAATTCTAAAAATCGACCCCGGGCCCGCTTGGTCAAAACACGAAGTTCGGACCAAAACCCGATCACCCATTCCCCCACGAGCCCGATATAATTGTTTTTGAAATCCGACCCCAAAACGAGGTCAAATTCCCAAATAATCAAAAGCCCTAAGTCTACCCAAATACCCAATTTTCTACCATTAAAACCCTAGAATTCTTGATAAAAGTTGATGAAAATTATTAGGAAGTTGAAAGACACTAGTTGGAGGTTACTTACCTATGATTTGGGAAGAAACTCTCTTGAGAAAATCGCCCTTGGTCTCCTATTTTGGTGAAGAAATGAAGAAGAAATCGGATGAACATCTAATTTAACACTGCCCGACCCTCGCACCTGCGGTGCCAGGGTCGCACCTGCGCTTTCGCAGGTGCAGAAAATGCATCGCACCTGCGGGAATGGGCTAAGCCACTGAGGGCCGCACCTGCGGAACCGCTTCTACGAAGAATGGGTCGCACCTACGGAATTGGGCTGGCTGGGGCTGGACCGCACCTACGGCTGGTTATTCGCACCTGCGGTCTTGCACCTGCGGCCCAAGGTTCGCAGGTGCAGGCGCACCAGAACTAGTGCACCATCAGTGATTTTTCAACTCTAAACACCCCGGAAACCACCCGAAACTCACCCGAGCCCTCGGGGCTCCAAACTAATTATGCACACAACCTGAAAAACATCCTACGAACTTATTCAAGTAATAAAAACACTAAAATAACATCATGAACATTGAATTAAACCTCAAAATCAATGAAATTCCTTTAAACTTCCAAAACTTTCAAAATTTTCCATTTTCAGTCCGAATAAAGTCAAACTAAGTCTGTTTCCCACCAAATTTCACAGATAACACTTATAAGACATATTGAACCTGTTACAGGCTCCGGAACCATAACACGGGCCCGGTATCACATGTTTCACATCAAATCTCATTTTCAAAAACCTTTATATTTTTCAGAAAACAAATTTTTTCAAAAATTCATTTCTCGGACTTGGAACCTCGGAATACGATTCCGGGCATACTCCCAAGTCCTATATTTTCCTACGGACCCTCCGGGATCGTCCAATCACGGGTCCGGGTCCAGGTCCGGGTCCAGTTCCTTTTACCAAAAATGTTGACCAAAGTCAACTTTACTCAAATAATTAATACAACATCATCATTTTATCAATTTTCCACTTAACGACTTCCCGGATACACGCCCGAGATGCACACGCACATCAAGGTGAGATAAAAGGAGGCTTTCACGGCCTCGGAACACAGATTTAACTAAAATTACACGGGATGACTTTTTAGGTCATCACATTCTGCGAGTGTGAACACCCAATTTTTGCCCCACATGGAAATTACTCCTAAAAAATAATCAAAAATAATTTTTAATGAAATTTAGGAACTTTTCTTTATTTAGTTGCATTTCATGCATGTTTAATACTTTAAAATTATATAAAAAAATCATAAAAAAGTTGTCACATTTTTCATTTCGTGCCATTTTAGTTTTAAACTGCATTTTTAGGATTTAGTTACATTATTAAATGCATCTTCTAAAAAATCAAAATTGCATTCATAGGTTAGTTAATTAATTAGTTTCACTGGTTCATCATTAGATAAAATAAATACATAGGCTAGCCAAGAAATATATTTAAATTAAATTTGAGTCTAAAGTGGCTAATTCTACAAAAGTATAAAAGAAGAGAAGGTTGTTAAGGCTAAATTCGGAATGGGCCAATTTTCATGGCCCAATTTCCTCCTAACCCAAAATAACCCAAAATTTCCCTAGCACATTCCCAGGCGTCTGCCTTCTTCACCTCCCATGTCTTCTTCATCCTCCTAACCAGCAGACCTAACGAGTTCACCCTTCTCTTCACACCACCACCAACGACACACCCTTCAGCAGTCAAATAACCAGCAAATCCTCTACCTAAAGCCACCCGCTGACCCCCTAAAATTAGCAGTTGCTGTCCAGCGGCCTCACCACCCCACAACCAGTCGCACCCCCATTTCTACAGCTGGAATCCGGCGAATACACACCCAAAAACGAACAGTCCCTTCTTCTTCTCCATTCTTCTCCTCCATCCCCTCCGAGCCGCCTGTTTCCCCTCTCATCTCCTACAGACACTAGCACTCACACAAAAAATCTAAAAGGAAAAAGAAAAGTTTCGAACAAAATTCAAAGGGAGTTCCAAACAGAAGGCTTGAAATCTCTTGGAGCTTATGCTCTTTACTTCAAAATTTTGGAATTTCGATTGACATTTGGGTTGAAGAAGTCGTGTTTGGTCGCTGGATCTGTCGTTGCTGTTTTGCTGAGTCCGTAGGTCATTTGTTCAGGCTGAGCTCCATCTTTCACTTATTCGCCTTTCGTTGGCCATTTTGATTCCACTTGCGAATATTAGGTACACACTTCCAAGCTTGTTTTCTTATTTTAGAAGTAATTGAACTTTTCTCTCTTCATTGGAATTTTGGCTTTCTTCTCCTAAATCCTCTTGTCATGATTGACTGAATGTGGGGTCAATGCTGGTTTTAACATAATGGAACGTTTATGAATTTTTTTGAATCACTGTTTCTGGCTAATACTTAAATATGTTATATATTCAAGTAACATGGCAGAATGAGTAGGAAAGCCATTTATGTGCTTTATGTGAATAATATGAGACTTAAGATGATTATTAGCTTGAATTGAGGTATACTGTTTTCACATGTTTAGTATAGGCTCAATCGAGATTTTTGGTGTTCGGCATAATGATTGAGTATATGATTTGGGATATTACTATTTAAAAACTGATATTTGAGGAAACAGATGGAAGTTTCTGCGTTGGTTCTGGTAGGTAGGAAAAAGACTGAATTCGACAATTTTATCTGTCTTTCCAGACTTCGTGAACATTAGCTGAAATCTTGTATGTGTGTGTATACCTTAAAAATGGTTAATTTAAATCACCTTGAACACTAGCCTTTAGGAGGCACTCGTCGAGCAGAATACCGGTGCCCTCGCCGCGTTTATCCTGTGTCCGCTTCTTCCGGTTACCCTTTTTTCTACATCCCAGCACATGGTAGTTTCTAATCTGTTTTTTTAAAGTTTATTTTCAATTGAAATCAGGCTTTGAACATCGTGTCTCTCCAGATCTTCGTTGTTGCGAAGATGTCGATAGTCATATAAATGCGTCTACCTGAATTGCTTGCTTCTCTTCAACGACACCTATAGATACTTTCTACAGTTTCAGGTTAATATGGAAAATTCATCAAATGATTAGGATAGTGATCCTTTTAAATGCACCCAATTGTTCACGGTTCATGATATGTGCTTGTCATGTGTGCTTTGTAATTAGTTCTGGTATATAGAAATTGTGGCTTCTAATTGGTCACCTTGGGTATATTCTGTAGTTGGCTCAGTGATTAAAATGAACAACTTTTATCAAGTTAATGTTACTTATATTGTGAATACATTTAGTGGAATATCTTGGTATGACTTGTCTTCTGTGCAACTTTGTCTCGTAGTAAGCATCTCCTTTTCTTGTAAATCATATGTGCCTTTTTCCGTCATAGCTTTGGAAATATCTTATGTTTGCTGATTTTCATAGACTAATGGCTCACTGTATGCTGCTTTAATTGGCTCAACGGGTGTGGCAACTCATGCCCCCAACCACAATTCCGAACTATAAATAAAATCACATGTTGCAATTGCGGGTGCATTTCATGTGGCGCGGTTTTCAACGTGTACCAAAATGATAAGTGTACGATATCGTGACTTGTTCCAAAATAATTCCATTAATAATTAAAAGAGATATAAAGGCTAAAANAGAATGCCTAACACCTTCTTCCGGGTTAACAGAATTCCTTATCCGGATTTCTGGTTCGCAGACATTTTAAACAGAGTCAAAAATTTCCTCGGTTTGGGATTTCAATAAATAAACGGTGTCCCGGAGCATCGTAAAAAATCCAGGTGGCGACTCTGAATTTAAATAAATAATCCCAAAATCGAATAATGTCACTTTAATTGGAAAAACTCCCTTATTACCCCTTCATTATCCCGGAGGTGGAAAAATGAGGTGTGACAGCTCTGACGACTCTACTGGGGAGCTGGAACCCAGAATATCTAGTTCAGGGTTCAGAATTCGAGCTTAGAATAACTGTTATATTTTGATTTATTATCTGATTTTACATGTTTGAACCTAATGTGCTAAATGGCACTTTTTACCGCTTTGATATTATTTGAACTGTATATGAATTGTGCCGAAACCCTTTTCTCTCTGAGTCTTCTAAATCATCTGGGAAGTGTGCACTTCGTGTGACTTCTTTTCTGTTAGGGTCATATCCAAATTTTAGTACGAGGTTCGGAGAAGTTGCAAAGCTGGTGAAGCTTCTGTATTCCCGGTACGCTGCCCCCCCTCCCGGCTCGAGTTGTTCGCTCGGGTAAGCCAGGTCTAGAACAATAAACCCGAGGATTCAAAACTTAGAATGACATAACCTCATGCTGGATCCCTAGTAAGTGCGTTGTTTGCATCACGTGCATTTGACTTAGGGGACTCAGCACAGGGGTTGGGTCCGTCTAGGACAGATGAACCCGAAATAAAGGACCATCCTGATGCATCTTACCTGCTATATATATTTTGTTTCGGCTTGTGTGTTGACCGGCTAAAAATAAAAACAAACAGAAAAAAAAACCAAGAGTGCGAGGTAGTTATTTGAAATATGAAACTAACNATTCAAAACTTAGAATGACATAACCTCATGCTGGATCCCTAGTAAGTGCGTTGTTTGCATCACGTGCATTTGACTTAGGGGACTCAGCACAGGGGTTGGGTCCGTCTAGGACAGATGAACCCGAAATAAAGGACCATCCTGATGCATCTTACCTGCTATATATATTTTGTTTCGGCTTGTGTGTTGACCGGCTAAAAATAAAAACAAACAGAAAAAAAAACCAAGAGTGCGAGGTAGTTATTTGAAATATGAAACTCTGTCTATAAATAATAAAGAAATAAGTGAATGTTTTCAAAAGTAATGTTTTCCCTGTTAAGTCAAAACGGCAGAACTACGCGGGTCTGATTCTCACCGGATGTGAGATACGTAGGCAAACCTCATCGGTTCCGGCCCCCAATTTTTTTTAAAAAAAAAATTCTCCAAAAAATATTTTTTCTACCTTTTTATTTTCCTCAAATCCAAAAATATTTTCCTTTTCTTTCTTCTTTAGAAAAGTCTTTCTTTGATCCTTTTTTTTTAAAAAAAAAAAAATCAAAAATATTTTTCTTTAATTCCTTTTTAGGAGTCTTTATTTTAGAAAATCCCGAAAAATAAAAACAAAGAATTTTTTTATACCAAAAAATATTTTATTTGTAGGAGTCTTTCATTAGAAAAAAAAGAGACAAATAAAATCAAAAATCCAAAAAAAATATTTCTTTCTTCTTTAGAAGTTTTTCTTTCGAAATTCACCGAAAAAAAATTTTTTAAAGAAAAGAAAAAAGAAAATTGAAATCAAAAATATATTTTTTCTCTTCTTTATAAGTCTTTCTTTCGAAAATTAAAAACAAAAACAAAATTCAAAATAAAAAAAAAAGAGTTAGTTTATTTCATTTATTTCTGATCTTCCCGAACTACGCAAGATCTGATTCATGCGGCGTCATGATACGTAGGCAACCCACATCAGGTTCGATCGAATGATTTGAAAAAAAAGGAAAAAAAAGTGAAAAAGAAAACAAAATGATAATAAGGACCGACTGAGTCCATTCTAACGTGTCCTTTGTTTTGAATTTTGAAGAAAGTTTGAGGTGGTCGGTTTGTGGTAAGCTGACAACGCAAAATCCAAGGGAAAAATGACAACTGACATCGAAGCTGTTATGAGTGCTCAGGAGACTCAGGGTTAGAAGGTTCAACAAGAGTCTACTGTGGTTGAGGAAAACAGAGTACTGAAACAGAAAATGACTGAAATGTGTCAAGCATGGGCCAATGGCCAAGGGCCACCTTTCTCTGTTCAGGGTTTCCCAGAATTCACACCCATCTCGACAACTACCATTCCAGTATCATTGTCTGATCAATCCTATCCACCNAACCACTGTTGTTATGCCTGTCTTCACTGTCCCACAGCCGATAATGGTGTAGAGGAAACCTCATGAGTCACAATTTTCTACCCATAAAGAACAATACCACTCTCCTGAGTACCACTCATACCTATTTGATCTTCCTGCAAATATTGAGAAGCCTGTCCAAAATATGGCACAGGAAGAAATGATCAAAAGAGTGAATAGCTTAGAACAACAGTTGAAAAACATGCAAGGGTTGGCAGGTCAAAAGAGTATTGCCTTCGAGGATCTATGTATGTTCCCTAATGTCCGCTTGCCACCTGGTTTCAAGATCCCCAAATTTGAAAAGTATGATGGACATGGAGATCCCATAGCCCACCTGAAAAGGTATTGCAATCAGCTAAGAGGTGCA
>MDKJ01109305.1:0-10000 GCA_005239525.1 Nicotiana knightiana
AAACAATTTAGCTTAAACTTACAATTCTACCCTTAATGAGAAACTTTTATAATCACACAAATATTCTGGGTCCCTTTTTAACTTGTTTAGGACCACAAATTACAAAAATCTTCATTTTTTCTTAAACTCCGTATCCAGTGAAACAAGTTCACACAAATTGGAACGGAAGGAATAGTTATATTGTAACTATTCAATTTGCACATGCACAATATTTTTTGTTTTGGTATAATAAACTTTATAAAAATAGCTTATGAGAATATTACATAAGAATTCTTCTAATTTCAACTATTACCGGCGGATGTACTACTATGTTAATTGTTTAAATTATCGCTACGCTCAAAATCGTATGCACATCCATTTTTTGTAATAAATTTTTTGATAAAATAGAAGTCTAATTTCTCTTAATGCTTTTTATTTTATTTTATATTTTAAAGGAAGAATCTTATAGTAATGATAAAATTATTTTTGTGTAACCTATAGATCATGGTTCGAGCCATAAAAGTAATTACTAATACTTGTATTAATATATCCCGAGGAGTACGATCCTTCTTCGGCATAAATACAAAATACCCTTTAGTCTAATTTATCCGTAAAGATTATGATTGACAAATAAGTCTTCGTGAAACACTAAATTTCTTATCTTATATTTGATTCCAAACTTTACTCTTTCACTCATATTGATTCCAAAGCTTTATTCTTATGTAAATGTCTCCCTTTTTAGATACTATTATAAAATTTTATGCCGTGTGCGGTTAACGTTATTCAGAAATAATTAATGATGAATTTACCAATTTTGCAACAAACAAAAAAAATCGTGTACTAAGTATTCCGTTTTCACGCAGAGTGCGGGAAAGGATTGCACCCCAAGAGGTATGATGTAGGCAGTCAGTATTGATTTTACTGTTCAAACTCGTGACCTATGAGCCACATAAAAATAACTTCTAAGGCACTCATTTAATTTACTATTATTGCATATTCATTAATTTAAAATGCTAAATTCATGTTTATATGTTTCGTGGAAGGAAGGGTGAAAGAGCATTGAAAGTTAAATTAGTGTTTGCGTTGTGAAAAAGCAAGCAAAAATACGCATCTAATAAGTGCATCATAGTGCCGTACGTTACCAGACAGCCCATCTTTCTGTATCATTATGAATTAACGTGCGCCATTACCCCTTTTTCTTTACTTTTGGAATTTTGCTTTCTTTTGGTTAATAACATTAATGCTCATTAAATTTATCTTTTTCTTTTGTTTCTTCTTTAGAGAATTGTCAATTTTCAGTACCAAAACTCATACAAGGGAATTTGATAAAATCTCCACTCATTATTTGCAAACGAATTTCCATAAAAGCTAATGTGCCCATAGAATTTTGTACCACTTAGAATGCTTTGATTGGGTAGAAATGCAAACAATTCACAGATAGATTCATTGACTTTTGGAGTGAGATAGGCCAAAATAAGAATATAATTTCAACTAATTAGTTAACACACAAGTTATAACATGTATTAATTTCGCTTTTTAATGTGCCTAATATTATATTTTCTCCTTTTTTTAAATTAATAATAGAGATGATTTTACTATGTATTGTGTATTTAATTGTCCTTTTTAGGTATAATCATCTAGTATCCGGTATTCATTAGCTTGACTAATATAGATTCGTCCACGTAAAGTTCATTAAAGGGAAAAATGCGTCTACATGTACTCTCCTAAGGGTGTCAATGAATATTTAAAAATCGACTAAATTGACCGAATTGTACCGTACCAAATCGTTTTTAGGTTTCTTTTAATAAAATCGTAAATTTTTATATAAATCTATAATTGTACCGATAATTAAGGTAGGTTTTTATTTTAAAAAATAAAAGGAAAAATACCGAACTGTACCAAATAAATTTACATGTGAAAAATATATTTATATATTAAGTTTAAGAGTAATAATGTATTAGAATTTTCCTTGGGACATGAAATTGTGAAAACGGTTACAAGCAAACAAGTAATTAAACTCAAAATCTTAACTGTCAAACATATAATGCTACTCCTATTGAAGCTAAATTATTTCCAACATATTCACTAGCAAGACACGCTATTCCAGCGATTAGTAGCAAACTACAATGTATTGAATATATTTCCTTTCATATGATTTAGATTTATCTTTTTGAATATTTAATCTTCTATAGACTTTATTCTTGAGTTCCAGCTGGGTTAATATATTTTCACTTGATTAATATCTTTGTATAGGTTCTTTTACGCTGCTGTAGAATAGTTGATGGATCTATACTCTGACTATCTTTAATATTTTCTTAATTCATTACCCTTTAAAAAGTAAAAATATCTAGAGGGTTTGCTAAGTCTTATAAAAGTACATATGTATCTTATTGCATTCTACTTCTACTTGTGATTCTACTTCTACTTGTGACTTTTATATGACATTTAAAAAAATACCAAAAATTAACTGAACCGTACCGATACCGAAGAGAAACCGACATAATTGGGATGATTTCGAAAAGTCTAATTTTGATTATGCATAATAGAATAACCGAAAAATTGATATGGTACAAATTTTAGAAAATAACCGTCCGAACAGAAACATTGACACTCCTAATTTCTCCATTCACAAGGTTCGAACATGAAAAACCTAATTAAGGCGCAGGACTCATCCCATCTCGCCACACCCCTTAATGGCGTGTATTTAATTATCGATTATCAATAATTTAATATTAAACACCAAAAATTACCTATTTTTAAAAATTTCAATATCTTAAGATAAATTTCCAAAAATTGCTGAACTTTCTTATCAAGGTAAAAGTGAAGAATGGGGACATAAATATTAGTACAAGTAAATCTTCTTCCATTTTTTCTACCCCAAAGAAACCAAAAAAAGAAAAAGAAAAAAGAATTGTCCTTTGTTGAGATAAAAAGAAAATAAGATGTGGTAAGAGTGAAGGGGAAAAGGCTGATAAAATCACATGGCTGCCAACTAAAGTGCTTTAAACATGAAAGGGATTTATAAGGGATCCAAATAAATGAGAGTAACGGGCTTTTTGTATACTTGGATTTCACTCATTCGTTTGTACCTTTAAAAAATAAAAACATTCAAATCACATGCTGATGATCAGAAACCAAAGTTGGAGGAAAAATTAATTTCATGATTTGGTCTCTAAAAGTTCGGTTATTAAGATTTAAAACTTTATACATTTAGCTAATCAAGTTAGCAACCCAATTAAAAGCTTGTCATGAAAAGTACTTTTCCAATCTGATTAGAAAAAATGTCTAGTTTCATTATTTGATACTCAATTTAATCTCACTAGAAAAGGAATATGTTAAATTAGACCTTACATATTTTTGTCAAATAAATTACCTTACCAAATAATTTTTTGCAAAAAAATAATGAAAACAAAACACCTTTTTCACTTTTTTCGAAATTCTTTTACTTTTTTCCGAAATCACTGTTTGGCCATAAAATTTTAAATTTTCACTTGAAAATGAATTTTGGAATTTTTCAAAAACTTGAAAATTTTCAAAAAGCTGTTTTTCAAAATTTTCACTCAGGTCACTCAAGAAATTTCAAAAATAACCCAAAATCATATTCATGTCCAAACACAGCTCTAACTTTCAAATAACGTTTTCGCTTGAAAAAGATTTTCACTTTTTTTTTTTTTTGGAATTTTACAATTCTAATATCCAAATGCCCGCCTAATGTCGTTTGGGTGACAATTTTGTTTATCTGTTTTCGAAACAATGGCCATTTTGGCAAAAGGGATTAGATTTTTTTGAAAGGTAAATCTATATTTTCTGTTATATTTAAAGTTATTTCGTAAATTTTGTGATATCTACAACAATGAGTCTCTTAATCTCATTCTGGTAATAAAAAAAAATGACTACCAAAAGAAACACTTATTAAAGAAGGAATTATTATATTACCCAAAAAAAAAAAAGGAATTATTTTTAGTAGGAAAAAAATGGAAGGGCGTGATAAATACACATGGTGAGGTGGGAAACATAATTAGGGGTGGTGGGATTATGACTCGATATGGACATGCCACTCTTTTGCACGTGACTGACTCCAAACCACTACTAATAATATTCATTAATCATACTAATTTAGTATTATTGTTAATTAACTGGATAATTAGGTCAATTGACACGGAAAAAGACAAGGATCAACACATATAAGACAGAAATTTTGAAACGACAGTTTCTTGAAGAGTGAAGTTTATACTAATTTAGTATTATTGTTGATTTTTTTTTTGAATATTTTTACACATATTAAAAAATTTATTTTTTAACATAAATTAAGAATAAGATTGACTATATTAACTTTAATTTTATTTATTGAAAATAATATAATAAATACTCCTAGGCTCTTTACTCCAAGTGCAACTTTGGAAAAAAAAAAGCTAATTCCTTTTTAATATTAAAAAAAAAATCAAATATTGTGGATCACAAAAAAAGGTCCAAATATCAATTAAAGTGGATCGGAGAGAGTAACAAATTATTTAATGCTAAAAATGTGCTTATAGAAAAGTATGATTTCGTGCATTTACATGTCGAAGCATTTAATTATTGAATTTGTTTAAAACAATTTTCCTTTCCATACAATATGCTAAATAGTTTACTTTTTGTTAATATAGTTAACGTAACTAAGCAAATTAAAAGGACTAAATTATTGGATGCTGTAAAAATATATTCAAGAAGATAGGGTTAGAATTGACATTACATTTAAATAAAAAATTGTCGCTTTTACATATTTACCATTTTAAATAATGAAGATGAGAAAAACAAATGGATTTAATGGAGTGTAACGCCAACACTTGTTTTCTAGCAATAAATAAAATTCCACAAGTGAAGACATCATTGTCTACGTGCACGCTAAGTTTTTGGGACACAAAGTACAACTTTTAATTAAAACTACCACAATAATTAACTATGCTGAATCGGCTGTCTATAATATTTTTTTTTACTTTTAAAATCTAACTTATATATGATTGATGATGTATATAAACTATAAAAAATTAATTTGACTGATTATAGTAAGTCTATTAACTTATTTTTGAAGTAACCAAGTTAGTTTATTATCGTCCAAGATCACTCTGATGGTGTAAAAAATTATGCACGATCCATTAACAAAAGTTAAATACATTATTTTAACTATAATGTCGTTATTACCCTCTCTTAATCTTTGATTATTATCCCACAGAAAATAAATGGCTTCGAGCTCCATTAATTGTGTATTGGGAAGACAACTTTTAAAAAGGGGAACTGATTTTTTTTTTGTTTAAAATTCTAGTTGTGAGAATTGTACTGGTTTCAGAAACAAAATTAAATTCTATCTATAGTTCTATACTACATTTAGTACAAGTTTTCGGAAAGACAAGCAATATTCGTGTTTCTCTTTTACACACTCTTTAAAAAATATTAATTAGGAAAAGGACTAGATTATTTTATTTTATTTATGTCTTAAGATAAAATTTCTCTTTATTGAATATTTATTTTATTTATGTGTTATCTACATCTTCAAAACAATTATTATTAAGGGTAAAAAAGAAAAAAATAATTAATTTTTCTTAAACTTCTAAAATATCAAATAATTTGAGATAATTATTTTTAGTTACATTGTCTCTCGTAATTTTTCGTGGTGCAATCTCTATTGATTAATCAAGATGCATTATTATTTTATTTTTAATTTGGTGATATTATAGTTTCAGGGTTTATGTCTTGATCTTAACCTTGATCGTATAATCTTCTATAATTTTCATTGTCGCGATATTTTCTCTGGTAAAATAAAAGGATGTCACGAGATCTTATGTCACTTACAAATAAAGTGTTTACCGTGAAAATAGTACTTACAATTACATCTGATTTTGCAGTTTTAAAATTATGTGATTTATTTGAATACTAGTTGTTTAGGCAATAGATGCTAAGTAAGAGTTAAGAAAAATGAGATAAGAGCAAAGGAGTAATGGAATTGTGCAAACCGAGCAGTTATGAGACGAGGTCTCGAGCTGGTCAAAATAGGGCCTCGAGGTCGAGCCCGAGAGCTTGACAGAGGGCGGTTGATAAAGATATAACAGTATTGAGGGCCTCGAAGATGGCCTCTTTATGATCAATAATGAGCAATAAGTGAAGAACAATTAATGAACACAATAAATAGAAAGAAATAAGTCAATTAAACAATTGTAGAGAATATTTGAGTTAGAGAGCAGAGGATGTTCTTCTTCTTGTATTGAATATCATATATCTTACAAAATGACAAGGGTCCCCTTTATATAAGAGGGGGAATCACAAAATAGTACATGTGTAATTATTACAAACAAATGCAGCTGGTACAACTATTTAATGTCACGGTACGAACTTGTAATATCTTTGCAGGCGTTGTCAGTTATAAACCGCGTGCCCTTGGGAATTTCCCGTCTTCTCATGACGGTCTTCGATCTTTACCCTGCCTCAAGGTATATCGATCCCTCGGAATACTTCCTCGAGGAATGCACCTCGGAGTTGAATTTCATATTCTGCTCTGATACAATCGAGGTCGAGGCTCGGAACGCTGTAGAAGCCTTAAAATCGGCCTTCCCCGGTTTTACCGTATACAGATAGTCCCCGCATTTCTTGGAATGAAAAGACAAGAAATGATTTGAATTCACCAACTTTTCAATGCCTCTATCATTATGTCAGTCATGTCATGTAAGCAACTGACGTGATAGGAGAGATGCCCAAAAGTCATATTCGCACAGTTCTTGAAAGACCCGAATTAATTACGGCGGTTGGCTGTCTTTTGGCTTTTCCCAATGCACACGGTTGGCCCCTATAAGTACTCCTTCTTCTGCCCTTTATCTTTCATTACTCCTTCTAACCTTTAAAAAGAGCTCTCATTACTTCTTTCTTGTATCATTTTCTTAATCAGCTTTCTCTCGTTTCTTTTGAAATCTTTCAGCAAGAATGACGAAGGCCTCCAAAACTATTCCCCGAGATGATAAAGCTTCCTCATCTTCACGTTCCTCTAAGGTAAGGCAACGGTACCCCCAAGTCTTGAAGAATGCATCCCTGGACCCTGCGAAACAACCTCTGATATTAAGGTCGACAAACCTTTTTCGAAGCCGGGACGGTATGAACCTATGTCCCGATATATTAGCCTAATAACAAACATCGAGAAGGTGAAGGCCGACTGCCGCTGGGGAGATGTGGTGCAAGTGGAGATTCCCTCTCGGGAGGAAGACATAACAACCCATAAAGCCTTCTTCCTTAGTGTATACACCTATCCATTTACCTTGGGCCCGGTAGAGCCGTCCTCGCCGTCGATAGACCCCGTGATTCTCAATTTCTGCAGGCGACATCAAGTGATGCTCGGTTGGATTCATCCATCGCTTTGGCGAACTGTTTTCATGATTAGGCATTTTGCAAATATGGTCGAGGGGATGCCTTTTACCCTCGACCACCTGATTAGAATGTACAGTCCCCGACTTTATCGGGTGGTCTGATTAATCTTCAACGTCGTGCCATGAAGGTTTTCTTTGCTTGTACCGAGGAATACAAGGACAGAGGGTGGATGAGCCTCTTTGTTCGAGTTAGGACCTCGGATCTGATTACAGTCGAAAGGATGTCATTCCCTGAGGAATGGATTATGAACCGTAAGCTAATACTTTAATTGAGATTTTTTCACTTTCCTTCGTACCAACTTTCTCTTGGACTTACTCCCTTTGATGATGCATCTGTTGCGTGGTACCCCAATGCGGTTAAGGATCTCTCGGGCTGGGTTTGCCAGCTCGATTCGACCTGCCCGTATGCTGAGAGCGTATGGCGCGACCTGGCCAGCGTCCGATGGGAAGCTAAAAATCATGGTGGGGCCTTCCCTCTTACAATACTTGAGTTCTTTAAAAGAGAAATTCCCTGAATATATTCTAACTTCTCGTGCTTATGTTCTGTGATTATGCAGGCCTAGGGGAGGCCTCTTTGATGAGAGAAGCACCACCTGGGGAAGCAGATACCTCAAAACCAAATGAGTAGAAGAAGAGAAAAGGGAAATCATCGACTGAGTCTTTGAAGCCAAAGAGGGAGAGAGTGCAAAAGTCTGAGGCTGATTCCGCGACCTCAAACGAGAAAAATGATTCCCCAATAACGCCCGGGGGAAGTGGAAGCGTAACTGCTTCGGCTTTTGCTGAACCGGGGGCTTCTAAACCAAAAGTCGATGATGCCGTCCAGCCTCGGGCCGAAGAGGCTTTTGAGGGTGGGTCGGATGATGTCCCTGAGCCGGTTGAAAGCCAAAATATTCCCCGGGCCGAAGGGCACTCGGTATATGAGTTAAGGGAGCCCAGTTGTGAGCCGAAGCCCCTGATCAATCAAGCTGAGGTTATTGATGTAGGTGACTCTCCACCGGTTCCAACATTTTCCCCGAGGGAGATACGGGATGCCCATAATATAGAATCTTCCGACGCGGGGCGCCTCTCGGAGGGAAGGACGTAATTGAAGGGCTCTTCACTATGGCCGAGGAGAATCCCGAACTTAACGCCTCGCTCATTTTCAAGGAAGCCGAGAGACTCTGCAAACAATTTCCGTCGATTGCTTCGAGCTTTGATCATCATTTCTCTGACTCTCCTTCCTTTATGATTTCAGATGAAAGTGCTTTATAATTGGGCCACTGCCAAGTTTCATGCTGAGTTGACCCCTTATGAGGAAGGGTGAAGGAGGTTTTCATCGGAGGCGGACGAGCTCAGGGCTCTTTTTTCCAAAAGAGAGGAAGAAATGCTTGACCTCCGAGCTTGTTTACAAACGATATCTCGAGAACGGAGCGATCTTGATGAGCAGGTAACATAGTCTTCGTATGTTTTGTTTTACTTCTTGCCGGACCTCAGCACTTAACACATCGGGATGATCCTTGCAACTTAAGGAGAAAGATGCCCTGATGCGGGAAGGGTTCAGAGCCAGGGATGCTGTGATCCTTTGGTCTTAAGAAGTGTGTAAACGAGATAACCTCTGAGAGAGATACCCTCCAAGTGAAGTTATCCTCGATTGAGCATCGCTTTTGGGATGCAAGGGCGGAGAGTGGTAAGTATAAGGATCTCTATGTTGAATCGATCACCGCGCTATCTTCAATTAAGGCTAAAGTCGACGTGCTCATAACCTTGGTCAAAGACGATGTTGTTGTTGCAAATGCCCAGGCCAGGAAAGCATCTGAGGAGGCCGAGCATGAACTTGTCCGAGCCCTGGAGCATGCTCGATTAAGATCTCAAAGGAAGACTCTCGAGGATATATATATAGGGGGCCTCAATTTGTCTGCTGAGATCGAGAGGGTGAAGACCCTAGACGAGGAATCAACGGCCTGCTTGCTTCCGAAGATGATTCGAGCAGTGGCTCAGAAGATGATGAATATGAAGGCGAAGTCCCCGAGGGGGAAGAAGATGTTGAAGACCTGGGGGCGGAGGGCCAAGCCGCCGAAGACATAACCTCCGAGGGAGTCGTTGAAGTCACACCTCAGTGGTAGATTAGGTTTTCATTTGTTCTTTTTCCTGTGCAAGGGCTCCGACTTTGAGCTTGGTAAATATGCTTTGTGAACCTTTATCATATATAAAAGGCTTTTCGTCACTCCTTGTTTTTTCCTGGTTTATTAGTCCGATAATTTGGACTTCGAAATGAAACCCTTGGGGTTATAAATTGGCCCTGAGGATTTTTAGGCTGGCCTATTGGCTATTTAGTTAACCCTTTAGGGTTCAGTCCTCGAGTCGGGTTTCGACACGAGCTCATCGACCCTTAGGTTTTTTTAAACCGGCCCAGAGGCTTTTTAGGCTGGCGCTTAGGCTCTTACGCATTGGGTCGGTACGGCCTTTAATATGACTGGCGCTTAGGCTCTTACGCATTGGGTCGGTAAAACCTCTAATATGGTTAACCGTTTAGGGCTCAGTCCTCGAGTCGGGTTTCGACACAAGCTCATCGACCCTTAGGTTTTTTAAATTGGCCCTGAGGCTCTTTAGGCTGGCGCTTAGGCTCTTATGCGTTGGGTCGGTACGACCTTTAG
>ML410380.1:0-18230 GCA_005239525.1 Nicotiana knightiana
ATAATCACAACATGAAGCAGCAATATACGACCACTCGGGTCTCAGCATTTTCGGCGTGAAGCCGAGCATTTATACATAACATGATTTCTAACATGTTCACAATTACCAAATTAATAGAAGCACACGTATCGTCATGGAAAAATCACTAAGCGGTGCCATAGGATACGTCAGGCCACAAATACTCGGTGCACGCTCTCACGCCCGTCACTTGGCATGTGCATCACCTCAACAATAGTCATAGATCATTTAGCTCGGGGTTTCAAACCCTCAGAACCAAGTTTGGGAACGTTACTTACCTCAAAACCGGCTAAAATACTACTCCGCAGTGCCTTTGCCTCTAAATCCGGCCTTTGAGTGATCCAAATCTACGAAGTTCATATTTTATCATCAGATTATGCTTAAGGAGTGAATCTCAATCGAAAAATATCAATTTAGCTCCAAAAACCCGAATTTGGTCAAAACCCGACCCCCAGGCCCACGTCCCGAAANAAAATCTACGAAGTTCATATTTTATCATCATATTATGCTTAAGGAGTGAATCTCAATCGAAAAATATCAATTTAGCTCCAAAAACCCGAATTTGGTCAAAACCCGACCCCCAGACCCACGTCCCGAAACTCAGAAGTTTTTATACAAAATTGTTTTTCATCATACCACGAGTCCGTACATATAAAGAACACTAGAATTGGAGTTCGTTTGACCCCTCAAATAAATCCCTAAAAGTCTCAAAATCTCAAGCCCAAAAATNAGTTTTTCATTATACCAAGAGTCCGTACATATAAAGAACACTAGAATTGGAGTTCGTTTGAACCCTCAAATAAATCCCTAAAAGTCTCAAAATCTCAAGCCCAAAAATCCAATTTTTGTACTGATTTTCCATGAATTTACACTGATTTATATTCTATAATCATCCATGATCGAGTTTTAATAATCAAAATACTTACCTCTATGAAGAATAAGGATTTTCCTCTTCAAAATTCGTCCCAAAAGCTCTTTTCCGTTCAACAATAGTGTAAAATAAGGTTTAAGTCGCGGAAGGGTTTATTTAAATATGCCTAGTGACTTATTCACTGCGATCGCGGAAAAAGCTACGCGATCGCGGTTCAAAAAATTTTAACCTCATGCGATCACAACCCAATTCACGCGATCCCGAAGACCAATTGACCTCAACCCCCACGCGCCTGGTTAACTCTACGCGATCGCGACCTAGCTCACGCGATCGCACTTCACCTTNGCTCTTCAAAATTCGTCCCAAAAGCTCTTTTCCGTACAACAATAGTGTAAAATAAGGTTTAAGTCGCAGAAGGGTTTATTTAAATATGCCCAGTGATTTATTCACTGCGATCGCGGTTCCAAAAATTTCAACCTCATGCGATCACAACCCAATTCACGCGATCCCGAAGACCAATTGACCTCACCCCCCACGCGCCTGGTTAACTCTACGCGATCGCGACCTAGCTCACGCGATCGCACTTCACCTTTTTTCCAAACCTACGCGATCGCAACCTGATTTACGCGATCGTGATGTACAAAATTTTCCTGGTCCTCAGAGTGTTCTACGCGATCTCATCCCTTGCCACGCGATCGCGATTCACAGATCCCTGCTGCCCAAAAACCAGAAAACCAGCAATTTATCTATGTCCAAAAATGCCCGTTAACCAACCGAAATCAATCTCGAGCCCCTCGGGACCCCAACCAAAGTTACCAACACATCCCATAACATCATTAAAACTTTGTTGCACTCAAAAAATACCAAAACTAACATCAAAACACCAAAACACCAAATNGCCCTTGCCACGCGAGTAATTTTCTTTAAGGCAAATACACTTTTCAGCTATACTTTTCAATAAAAATCTTTCGATCATAATCTCCTCAAGATAAATCTACCGGAACTCAGTCGTAACTCAAAATTTGTCAAGCAGTACAGGGGGAAAGCTCCCGGAATACGTCGGTAGTCCCAATTTAAATATGCAATGCGGTACAGGGGTAAAGCTTCTGGAATACATCCGTAGTCCCAATTTAAATATGCAATGCAGTACATGAGGAAAGCTCCCGGAATACGTCCGTAGTCCCAATTTAAATATGCAATGCAGTACATGAGGAAAGCTCCCGGAATACGTCCGTAGTCCCAATTTAAATATGCAATGCAGTACAGGGGGAAAGCTCCCGGAATACGTTCATAGTCCCAATTTAAATATGCAAATATGCAATGCAGCCAACTGAGGAAAAACAACCAGAATGCGACAGAGACAACACACATTGGCACAACAGGCGCAAAAGTAACAAAAGACAGAATACAAGGTGCGACGAGCAAATCACTACAAAGACTTGAATCACAAGAATGGTAAAAACTCACTCATANGAAAATGTTCCAACTTCCGGAATTTCATTCTGACCCTGATAGCCTATTTTCCACTACCGGCCGGAAATTACCAAAATCTAACTTTCGCCAATTCAAGCCTAACTCTACACCGGACATCACAAAAAATATTCCGAGCACACTCCTAAGTCCAACATCACCTAGCGAATCTATTCGAGCCATAAAATTCGCATTCGGAGGTCGTTTACCAATAAGTCAACTCTCAATTGACTTTTTCCATTATAAGGCTATCTTTTAAANCCAAGAACAAGTGAAACGATATAACGAGGGGAAAACAAAACAAATATAGCAACGATTCACAATATTCAAGTCATCAATAAGAAACAAATCATCCCGGCAAGGGAAACAGCTATAACCAATATCGCCTAAACAATCAACTTTACAGAATAAAACTCAGCTTGAACAATGCTCAGTAATAGGCAACACCAAGGAAATACCATCAACATGGATGATTATCAACTAAACCTAAATAGCACTTAAGGGAAAATCATATAAATCACAATGTACGACTCACGAGCATGCTTGGCACCAACGTATAGATATTCCAATCACTGCTAAACAATTATAAGGCGAGATTATGCTAATTCTAGTCAAATAGGCAGTTTATGAAGGAAGATATAGCACGACGGTAGAAAAAGTAAAGTCTTCAGTTAAGTCGATTAAGATCAAATAAGCAACAAAGGAAAACTAAGCAATTAATTTCTAATTTAAGCAGAAAGAGATGAACTAGCAATCAGAACTCAGATATAACAAATACACTTCATACACAGGGAATATAAGGACCTAAGAATCCTAAAAGGCCAAACTATTTACAAATAATTTCGAATACGCACCCGTCACCTCGCTTACACGGGCTACAATCAATATAGAAGACTCAATCCTAAGGGGTAGTTTCCCCACACAAGGTTAGGCAAGATACTTACCTCGAAGACGACAAACCAATACTCCAAAATGGGCTTCTCAGGTGAAAATACCTCCGGACAGCTCAAATACAACTAGAACAACTTCAAAACACACATAAATCGCATAAGGGACTATTCCGAATAATAAAGTTTCGATATTTACAAAAATATAAAAATCGACCCAAAAGTCGACCCCCGGGCCCGCACCTCGGAACCCGTCAAATTTTACAAAATCCGAACACCCATTCCAATATGAGTTCAACCATACAAAAATTACCAAATTCTGATCCTATTTCGTCCCTCAAATCACGAAATTTCGTTTTGAAAATTTTCTTCAAAAACCAACATTTTCCCTAATTAAAAACACAATTTAAATGATAAAAACAAAGACTAATTTATGGAATATATTAAATTCTAGTTGAAGAACATTTATCCATTCAAATTTTGTGAAAAATCCTCAAAGAATCGCCAAGAACCGAGCTCTAAAAGTCAAAATATGATAAAAATGGTGAAACCCTCGATTTTGAAGATTTATTATCTGCCCTGGTATTTGCTCAATGCGATCGCGAACGAGATGATGCGATCACATACAAGGAAAAATGGCAATTGGTCAAATTGTACTACGTGATCGTGAGAAAATACATGCAATCGCATAGAGGAAAAAATGTTACATACGATCGAAGTAACTTATGCGACCGCATATAAGAAATTATTTGCTGCCCCATGCCACACCACGCGATCGCGGAGCAAGGAATGCGATCGCGTAGAAGAAATGATTTAATACCCCAATGGAAGCACTGTGCGATTGTGAACCAGTATATGCGAACACAATGAAGAGAAAACATGGGCGGGTTATAGCACACTATGCGATCGCAGCTATGCCTATGCGATCGCATGGAAGGGAACATCAGAAGCATAACAACAGTGAAAAATGAGGGAAACTTGAACCGAAGCCTATCCGAAACACACCCGAGGCCCCCGGGACCCCCTTCTAAACGTCACATAACCTAACACGGACTCGCTCGAGGTTTCAAATCACATAAAACAACACCAAAACGATGAATCAAACCAAAAATCGAACTTATAAATTTTTCAAATCTTCAATTATCAAAACCCGTCCCAAAACCTATCAATTCAACCTGGAATGACTCCAAATTTTGCAGACAAGTCATAAATGACACAACAGAACTACAGACACTCTCGGAATTCCATTCCTATCCTGATATCAAAAATTCACCTATCGGCCGAGATCGTCGAAATTCTAACTTTCGCCAATTTACCTCAAATTAACCTACGGACCTCCAAAACCAATTCCGGACGTGCGCCTAAGTCCAAAATCACCATATTAAGCTATTGACATTAACCAAAACTCATTTCGAGGTCATTTACTCAAAATTCAAACCTTCGGTCAACTTCCATCACTTAAGCTTCCAAAAATTAAAATTTTCCCCAAAATTCGACTCCGCATTATCCGGTAACTGAATCCAACTACGCACGCCGGTCGATATACACAATGTCAATATGTTCATGAACTTACGACACCGAACGGAGTTTAAATTCTCAACAAACTTAAGAGAGCCAAATAATCATTCATATTAAACACATAGACATATTTCAGAGTTGGAAATTTTAGGAAAGTTCAAATGCTAGAAAAGTTCAGAGCCGTAAAAAAATTTCAGAGCCAATAAGGTTGCAAACAGAGATGGCATAGAATATATTGATTCACAAAAATTTTAGGGGTATGAGTATACAGAATATGTTCACAAATGAAAGAGAATGAAATTGTGAAGGCCAAAGAACTTACCAGTTATCAATTGATAAACAGATAAACAAGAAGAAAAATCTCAACAGTACTCCAAACATCAACAAAGAATAGTAGAACCCAAAGTCTTAGTGCGTTAGAGTTCCCAAGGGTTTCAGATGAACCCCGGTCAGTGCTCACACCAAGAAAGGTCAATTAATTGAATTCCATTGGCCTTGGCTTTCAGCCGGCTAAGAGCCAAAGTTCAGAACAATATAGAGTGAAAGAGTAAGAGAGTAATAGTTCTTAAGGTGAAAAAAGTCTGTTAAAGGGGATTTAGGGGATGGGTTTATATAGTGTTGAAATTGAATGAACAAACAAGAAAAATAATCGACTAAACATAAATGAGGAAAGAAAACATCGCATGTAGTCAATAACAGATCTGGCAAAGGAAGAAATTTAATTTCAAACCCTAGTTAGGGCAACGATCGAAAATCGACCTGTGGAAGTGGGGACCCTTTTCCGTGTATATGGACGAGATATCGTCCAAATATTGAAGATCAAAATTGAATGGGTCTGATATGGAATGGTGATACTTGCCAAAATTAGAGCGAGTACTAAGTAACATCAAGATCGTACGAGTAGTAGCAGTGTAGTGTAAATAAGGTAAGCATATCGTAGGACTCCATAGTATAACCGGATTCAGAGAGAATTTTGGGGGGGTAAGACAACTAGGGTTCGTAGAAGATGAGAGAGTGTGAGGGCGGCTGGGAAAAGAAAATGGTCTCTAGGGTTTGGGGTGGGGATATAAGGAGAAGATGTTTGTTAATTATGGGTCATTGATCATTTAAGATCAACGACCAAGATCAAATAGAAAACTGACGGGTTAAATATAACGGATCACAACCGAATTTTCAAAGGGGTCATTTGGTTGGATTGCTGAAGGGTGAAATGGAATGGGCCAAAGGTCTTGGGCTTGATTTTGGTCCTAAATTAGCCTTGTATTGGTCTATAAACTAAATAAACAAAAATTGCTAATAAAATAACTAATAAAAATATTTAATATACAATAAAATATTACGTGTGCAATAAAGTGATTGAAAACAATAATTTAATATTATAGAATATTAAAAAAATGCTATTTTGGCACAAATAATGTAATAAAGTGTAATTATGCACATAATATAGGCTATTATTGTAAAATTATGTAAATAGCTCAAAAATACAAATATAATTATATGCAAATGAATTATTAATATTATAAAATATATATATGAGTGTAAATAATAAATTTAGATGATTAAGTCATCACAAAATAATTTAAAGAAATAATTAATAAACATTTAAATTATTTAAATGCAAGAAAATTAATTTTAAATTTTTAAAAGTTATAGGAAAATTATAAAAATATTTATACAACTTTCTGTAATTTGGTGATAATACTACTTCCTCTAATATATGTGTTGGTATCTTCCATTCATTTTGGTGAGGGAGAGGATACACTGGGATCTCGTATGTCATTACAACAGTATTCAATTTGTAATAGTCCGAGCAATAATCGTCCAACATTAGATATTTGCTCTTCAGCACAACCCAGGCATGTGGGTATGGTAGCTCGTCCACTTAGAACCTTCCACAACTTTAAATTTTCTTTTGAATGCAAACGGTGTAATTCCTCCCTTCATCATTTACCACGTGCAAGTGTTCTGTCGATGGTATTACCTACATAAGGTACAGTAAATTCAATTTTGGACATTGTGTGTGTCAATATAATATATGCATGAATACAGGCAATATGTATCGTATCAATATACATATACAGACACTATGAATTCTCACAATATGTATGCATGTATCAGAGATACCCTGTATTCAGTTATGTATTCATCTATCAACTTAGACTGTATGTATTCATTTACTATATGTATTCAATATGAATACATACATTATACATTTTTTATCACATCATATATTATATATTCAGTTACTGTGTACAATTATTCACTTGATATATAACCTTATTTAGTGTTCATATACAACATAGGTTGGCAATAATACAGGTTGTATTCATATGTGCATACACATATATACAATATGTATCCAAGTATAAGATCTTAGTGAATATAACTAAATGTAGCAAACTAATGAAAACTTACAGTCATATGTGTACACTATACCTCATTGAAGGTTAGCATCTCTTGATATTTTTCCCAAGCATTGTGAATGTATATGTAGCATTGTTTCGATTGCTGCAATTCTAATGCCCAAACATCTTCCTAACTTCTTCTAGTAAATCATAGATTGGAAATTCTCTGTCACGGCCCAGTTTTCCTCCATAGGATGTCGTGATGATACCTAGTCTCTAAGCCTAGGTAAGCCTAACACTTACTGAATTAATAGAAGAAATTAACCATCAAACAGAGAATATGAGATAAAAAAACTTATATACAATTTCAATTCCCAAAACAGGTGGTAAAAGTCATAAGCTCTACTGAGTTTGCTACAAAAATCTTTAATTACAACTGTTTCGAAATAGACATAAACAGTGTAAGTACCAAACAGAAGATGACATCGAGGCCTGTGAATGCAGCAAAGAACGAACTCAAAAATAAAGACACAATAGAGAATACTAGTATCAACAAGAATAGCTCAACAAGGCATAAATAATATGTCAATAATTCTCAATAAGGATAAGTTAACAATGATAAAGGATAACAAAACTTCATTTAGGGTTGAGCAATTACGGGACAGACACATCAAATTCAATTACGGCTAAGCAATCACGGAAAAGATAATAGTAACTTCGGTTAAGGATAGACAATTACAGAAGAGATAATAATAACTTCAATTAAGGATAAGCAATTAGGGAAGGATAGCATTGCAATAAATGAGATAACAACTTCAGTTAAGGCACATAAGAGTTTAATCGGCAATAAAGGTGGAACATGAAAAAATTAATTCCAATTAAGACAAGTAGAGGTGAAACTAGTAAACTGGGGATCTATCATAACAAAATAACTCCATATCTAATGAACATAAACCTAAGTGTCACGACCCAAACCGATGGGCCGTGAAAGGCACCCGATGCCCTTACTCAACCGAGTACCAACATAACGTATCTTTATCATTGCATCAACATGGGTAAATAGGCCAGAAGGGCCGTATGAGGTAACAAGAATAAAACATGAGAGAACACTCGACATAAAACGACTCAACCTGATATACTGACTTATACCATGCGAATATTGTTGAATTTCTAATCTTTGTTGAAGATACTTATGAAAATCTTACATTACATAATCCCCATGACTTAAGAATCATATATCCTAGGGTGGCTTGCTGCCACGTTTTTTTTGAGGGATTAAAGCCTATACAAATGTTATAATTAATTATCTATTCTTCCCCCAAATATCATTAATTACCCAATTTTTCACATAATAAAGAATGATCTCAAATTACTTAAAATACTACTCACTTTTAACACACTTTATGTACCCTACTATCATGGTCATGTGGTACCTTGTATGGCACTAGTCCATATATATCGGTTTTGTTTTAGCTCGAACCGTATTTTATCCCAACATGTCAAACTTTGACGAGAATTTATTTTCTTTAATTTGATTACCCTCTCACCTTCACAAATTTTTTCATCACTTGTTTGAAATAGCATAATGCTTTTAATCTCAAAATAATCTCATTCTCGAACTTACGACGAATCTTTAACGTAAAAAAATACGGAATGTAACATCTCATTTCCGAGATTATATCAATTTACTTATGGTGTACTTCCACGTACGAAAACATGGGGTGTAACATCATTCCCCTCTTTTGAATATTCGTCCTCGAATGTTGACTGATGAACTTATCATTTTCCTAACTTATGTCGTTTGAATACTTTAGTACTACCTTTGCCATCTAGGCAACTGCTCTGTGAATAAATCTAGAGGCCAAGGAATCCCCCCTTTAGGACTCTTCCTCATACTATGACTTGTAGTTGGAATCCTTCCAATCTCGTAACTGTTGATACCTTTTATCATGCAGCTTGTAGGACTCTGACCTTGTAAGTGCGCCTATGCGACTCTTCTTTCCTTTTTCCTCCGATTTTTAGCCATTATTGAATTTCTTCACTTGGTACTTTGTCGAACTTACGAATATTGCTATATAGTATTTCTTAGATCTAGTTATCCATCAGTATGACTTTACTGCATCTAGGTAGGTCAAACTATACCATAACTCTTACTTTGATTTATCGTTACTGAGGTCTGCTACCAAACTCCAGTTTATTCTCGTTGCTTATCCTTAAGACTGGTGGCCTAATCTCATCTCATACTTCGTAACTTTTATCCATCCATTGTTGGTTCACCTCAATATTGATCTACAATCTACCACTGATAACTTGAAACTTCTTACGTAATCACTAGGGCTGACGTCTCATCGGGGAACATCAGAAATGATTAGACTGATCCACCTAGGGGCGATACCGTGCTTCCATAACCGTGTTTCATAGCATCCTAATGTGATTTACCTTACGTGTGTATTTTAATTTTGTACAATTCATGAATCCCTTCTTTTCTTTTTTTCAAATCATTACTCAATCGAAGGCCCAAACGTCATCCTTTATCTATCACAATTACACCCTCATTCTACTACCAGGACAGCATTCCATCTCTCCCAAATGCTATTAGTCTTAGACTCCTTTAAGTTCGTTCAGGCTATGCTGAGCTTTCTATAACTTAGAGAAACCATTAGCTCTCTTGTTTTCATGGGCTTAATCATGAGGACTTATCCATTTCTCATCACCTTCTCACTCTCCCTTTCTTATCCTTATTCCTGTCATAAAACCTTGTCGCTTTACTATACTTTAACTTGTGACCTATACATATCTATTTATACTACTCTCAAGCTCCCTTCAACTTGCTTGCACCATAGATTTCATTATGTTATTCTAGAACATCAAGCGAGACATCACATTGTCTCTAACTCTTATGTACTCTCTTGGCTAGATTCTTGGTACCTAGAAACCATAGGCTGGAAGATATGCCACTGATGACGCCGCTATCATTTCTGGATACAGAATCCCCGCGCTTCTATCCTTCTATCTGATGTATGAACTGTTCACAACCGTCTACATTTGAGTATTTCACACGTTGTTTACCTTTACCTTAAAATCTCGCATCATATCTTCTATCATTCCTTCTCAACTTTCTTCAAATGTAAGAAATTACTTTTCCTGGTCTTTCTTCCCCCTTGTTGCGTGTATACTTAGCTTATCTTAGTTCCAATGCCTGAATTTTCGTGCAACTTCATATGATCTCGAATACTACTTTTGATTTTTCTTCTCGTTCAGTAGCCACGGTAGGTGCCACTTTCTCATGGAGTGCGTACAATGTTGTTGTGAGACTGTTTTTACATGACCATTTCTCCTTCAAGTTACCATGTTTAGGTTGAAGCCTTGTTCCTTATTTCTTCAGCTAGTCTTTCATTGTAGTACTTAGGGAGGACCTTCTGACTCTTGTAAATCTACGAGCTTATTATATCGTATCCGACGGAATTTTTTATGTCCTTCCTCGCCTATAATTATCCATAGTTACCTACCTCCACGCCCATGTGCTTGTAGGGTTGCTTCTGAACTAATATTTTGACTGTCTTCCCAGTGACATTCTCTTTTATTTCCGTAAAACTCATACGGTACCTTTAGCTTTCCCTAACTCTTATTTGAATATATCTCAAGTATTACAATGTCATATATGCGAGACTGAATTCCCCACGTTGGGGTTCACTAAGTTTATCTAGCACGATCTGTTGATTTATCTGTATCCTTTTGTCTGGCCATAACTAAGCTCTTCTTGAATCAACTACTAACTACTCGTTGGCCCATCCTCATATCAATATTCCGCGTAATCTTTCTTGGGTTATTTTGTTTGTCTTAACTTACGTCTCCTACTGACTCCTTGTTTATCAATAACATCTTGGGCAGAAACCCTTACTTCCTCTCCTTGACGTCGTGTTTGCATAATATTCTATAATCGTAGCATATCTGCAGGCTTTGAATAAGTGCAATTTAATTAGTCCCATTCTTATTTCTATCGCATTCTACCTTTACCATTCCATAGTTACTAGAACCACTTAATTCTGACTTAATGCCACATCACTACGTATTCCCTCCTTTTAGGGGAATACTAAGATTTAGAGCTATGATGATCCACTTATAGATATTTTACCTCTTCATCTTTGGCATCTTTTCACATCATTGATGACCCTTACTCGCCTTGCGGTAATCCTTCTGCACCAAGGATAATGAAATTCCTTACTTACGAGGGTGACACTTAGTATAACTGGCACATACAACCCTTTAAGCTTAACTTTTCTCACATTTCTTGCTTTAGGAAAGCGTCTTCCCGAATGACCTTTACAGGTTATTCTTCTGTTGTCAATTTTATTATTGCCAGAACGAAATCTGAAATTCTCATGATGTCGACCATTATCAAATCACTCAGTCACTAATCCATGTTTAGTTTATCTTGTTTTCCAGCCCATACTGATTTCTATTACTCTGGAGGTCTAGCGTTTCCTTCTGGTAGTAGCGTTGGAGTCATAAACTTATTCCTCGAAATGAGGATTTGACTTTATAGCCTATACTCTTTTGTTGTCTCAAGGTCTTGCTCCTCTTTTCTTTTCCTTCACTTGACTATATACTCTGTAATACTATCATTGTTTTAATCTAACGTTGGCATCCATGCATCACATCTTACTCATAATGCTTCAATAACTCTATTCTCATTTCCTGCTAATATTTCTGTCTATCACTTTATTTTGAAAATTTCAACAGGACATTATTTTACTTTTAGCTCCCCTTGCTCCATCTACTGGCTCTTCGGGTTGCCTAACATTCTTTCTTTAGTAGGGCCGGGAGCAACACTAAGGTAATATTTATCCCTTTCAAGGCATCCAGTTCCTATCTTTGTAAAATATATTTTTTTTGAACATTTAGTATTTATATCCAGCTATACTTTTTTAGAGTGCACCATCTGGGTATCTCACAAGGATATGTATTAGCATCTTTGAAATATCCTTCGGAAATGTCAACTAACACAAACAATCCATCCACCATTTTGGGTTACTCTAACCCCAACCAGATCCTGATATCCCATCCTTTTCTTAAACTACACATGTTAGCCCGCGTAGGGCATAACTGAGATGGGTGTGGCCAATTATACATGCCTCTATTACTGTTTAAGGTAACTCACAATGCTTATATTTTTCTGCCTGAGTTGTAAACACCGATAATCTTCATTAACTGGGTACCTCGTACCCTTCTCATCTTGCTCCTTTTACTTGTTAAAGCTTATACCTACATTTTGAATCTCTCGTTGCTTTTTACCATATGGGTGAATAGGTATTCATGCCTTAGGGCTCCTTTTCCAGAATCTCATACGTCTTAGTAAACACATAATCTGCTGGAGACCTTACATTTACTCATCATAAGCATGATCCAAATTCGAGTTCCTCTAACTCAACTCTTCCATAGCCGCACTCAATCCCTTAAGAAGCATCTTTCCAGATATATGCATCGTCGTATTATGAATAAAATAGAGTTTAGAAAATTGAGTTCTTACAACTGAGCTCTACCACACGATCTAAGATAAGAATAAAGGGTGATAGTCTTAAATGCCCTGTAGCCTCCTGCTTATAAGTGTGGTGGCACGACAGACCCATAAACAAGACTCTAGCCACGACTTGTAGACTCCCTAGGACAGAACTGCTTTGATACCACTTTTGTCACGACCCAAACCGATGGGCCCCGACGGGCACTCGGTGCCCTTACTCAACCGAGTACCAACTTAATGTATCTTTCTCATTGCATCAACATGGGTAAATGCGACAGAAGGGCCGTATGAGGTAACAAGACTAAAACATGAGAGAACACTCGACATAAAATGACACAACCTGATATACTGAATTATATGTATGACGCACGGGCCTATAAGGCCAAAATAATCACTCGTACACTGAACATAGGATTACAAGGCCATACAATCTTTCATATACATGACATATGTCTACAAGCCTCTAAGAGTACATAAATGTCATAAGGCCAGGACAGGGCCCCGACATACCGATCAATACATGTCCAAATCATATTAACCAAATAAGAAACTCCGGAGCAAATGGAGCGCACCAACATCTTCCGTTGAGCTGATAGCCTACTTAGAGGACTCGCAACCTGTCTATCGGGAGCTACGGGTATGAAACGCAGCAGTCCCCATGAAAAAGGGACGTCAGTACAAATAATGTATCGAGTATGTAAGGAATGAAAATCAGTAAATAATAGACATGAGAGAAACATGGAGTAAAATACTTAACATGTATATCTGAATAACTCGATGAATCATTTAATATTATAATGTCATGCATATGCGTATAAATGTCATACCTTGCACGGTATATGCATTCAGAACATCATCAAGCTTCTGAGGGCATCCCATCATATCATCTCGGCCACTAGGGACAAATCAACAATGTATACCACCTCATCAGGTGGTGGTGCGTATATAACGCTGTATCCTTTTCCCATATCTCAAATACATATAATATACATATATACGCATATATAACGCTGTTTGGTCATTGGTCAATGTACATTTATAAATGAATTCAATGCACGAGAATTATGTTAATAAAATCTCTCGGGATGTCATAAAACCATTGTGCCTTGATTATATCATGAAGTAAACCTTTTTCCAACTTACGCATTTTTCTGAGACCCATGAACAGAAGATGTAATAATAGGACACATAGAATTCAAGAACATAGGCACCTCTAATACTTCTATGAATAGAGTCATTTATGGAAATTGTGCATTTGCTCGTTTCGTTCGTGTCCTATGGATCATGCCAAAATAAAGAAAGGATAGCCTTAACATACCTGAACTGATTCTCTTGACAATCCCTTTAACACCCGTTGATTGCGACAACACGTACCGACAGATTGAAGTGGGAGAAAATTCGTATGATATTCTTGAGAAAGATTTCACCGTACTTCTTTAAAATTACAAAATCTCACGTTTCTTAAGATGTTATGAAATCTTTTTCAATTGCTAATATCGTTGAAGATACCATGAGAATATTGTTGAATTGCTAATCTTTGTTGAAGATACTTATGAAAATCTTACGTTACATATGCATCTCTTTTAATTTAGAGATGAGTTTTGTTAAAATTTATGTGAGCCCCACCTTATGTGGTGGCTTAACCACATATTCTTAGTCTTGCCACATAATCCCCATGACTTAAGAGTCATATATCCTAGGGTGGCTTTCTGCCACGTTTTTTAGGGGGATTAAAGCCTATCCAAGTGTTATAATTGATTATCTAATCTTCTCCCAAATATCATTAATTACTCAATTTTCCACATAATTAAGAATTATCTCAAATTACTTATAATACTACTCACTTTTAACACACTTGATGTACCATACTATCATAGTCATGTGGTACCTTGTATGGCACTAGTCCATAAATACCAGATATTTTAGCTCGGGCCTTATTTTATCCCAACATGTTAAACTTTGACGAGAATTTATTTTCTTTGATTTGCTTACCCTCTCACCTTCACGAATTTACTCATCACTTTTTTGAAATAGCATAATGCTTTTAATCTCAAAATAATCTCATTCTCGAACATACGTCGATTAGCTTACGACAAATCTTTAACGTACAAAATGTGGAATGTAACATCTCATTTCCGAGCTTATATCAATTTACTTATGGCGTACTTTCACGTACGAAAATATGGGGTGTAACACTAAGAGCCCTTAATGGTCATATTTCCACGAATAAGCCCGAGCACGTACTCGACACCTCGCGTACACGACCTTCACATGACACAATTAACACCAAAGACGTAAATCCTAAGGGGTAGTTCGCCCACACAAAGTTAGACAAGATACTTACCTCCAAGAAGCAAGACTGATACTATAAAATGACCTTCTCAAGTGAAACACCCTCCGAACGGCTCAATCTAACCAAAATAACTTCAATTCATAAATAAAACTCATAGAAAATAATTTCTGATAATAAAGCTTCTATCTTTAACAAGAATTAGAAGTCAACCCAAAAGTAAAACCCCGTCCCGCACCACGGAACCCGATAAAATTTTTAAAACCCGAAGACTCATTCGGATGTGAGTTCACCATACTAAGATTATCAATTTCTGACATCAATTTGTCCTTCAAATAATCATTTTACATTTTGAAAAATTTACAATTTTTTTCCAAATTTCCAACATAATTCACTAATTAAATGATGAAAATAGCAATGGATTCATAAAATATAACAAGATTCGAGTAGAGAACACTTACTCCAATGAGTTGCTTGAAAAACCAACAAAACATCTCCCAAAACCAAGTTCTACAACTCAAAATATGTCAAAAATAAATATCAAACCCTCGACGTATAAGTGTTCTGCCCAACGCCCTTCGCATTTGTGAGCGAAAAAATCCGCACATATGGCCTTGTATTTGCGAGCAAACGTTTGCATCTGCGAACTCAAATCACCAGGCCTAGGTCCGCATTTGAGAAAAATATAGTTGCACCAGTGACATAGGAAAAGCGCCAAAGGAGCATAGAAGCGAACCACTTCGCATATGCGATCGCTGGACCACAAAAGTGGCCTTCGCACCTACGTGCCAATCTCCGCAAAAGTGAGCGATCTCCCAGGCCACTATGAACGCAGAAGTAACCAGGATCATGAAGAAGCAGAGCTGCACCTACACTCCAAAATGTCGCAGGTGCGAAGCACCAGAACCATACCTGATCAGAAGCATGAAAATCATCCGACACTCGTCTGAAACAGCTCCTCACCCCCAGGACCCCGTCCAAGCATACCAACAAGTTTCATAACATGACACAAACCTACTTGAGGTCTCAACTCAGATCAAACAACATCAAAACCACGAATTGCACCACGAATCGAACTTATGAACTTTCAAATGTTCTAACTTCCAAAACTCATGTCGAAACACATATCAACCCGGAATGACGTCAAATTTTGCATGCAAGTCCCAAATGACGTAATGGAGCTTATCCAACTCTCTGAATAAATATCCACCCCAATATCGCCAAAGTCAACTCTCGGTCAAACCTCTCAACCTTCCAAAAACTTCAACTTTCAAATTTTTTGCCGAAATGCTTAAAATTACCCTACAAACCTCCAAATCCAAATCCGGGCGCACCCTTAAGTCCAAAATCACCATACAAAACTATTGGAACCATAAAAAATCCATTCCGGAGTCGTTTGCTCAAAGGTCAAACTCCGGTCAACTCTTTTCATTTAAAGTTCAAAAATAGGTATTGTTCTTTCAATTTAATCCCGAATCACTTGAAAACAATTCTCAACCGCACACGTAAGTCATAATACACATTATGAAACTGCTCGAGACCTTATGTCGTCGATCGAGACATTAATTCTCAACACGACTGGCCGATTCGTTACATTCTCCTGCTGATACAAGTGTCGAATTGATTCACTCAGCAATATTTGATGTCACAATCCATCCTTGGTAAACATATGCATACAACCTAGACCACTTTTCTTATCCAGCTAACTCCAAGTACTCTTTCACCCGAATACTGACCTTCTCCAACTTTTCCATTAGCATATCAAATTTATCCTGGGTGTATACTTTTTCCATTGAAAAGTATTCCTCACTCAACCTTTCATGAATCTTGTTGAATTTCTTGTATGTGTTGTTCATGAGATGCCATAAAAGCAAAATGTGTTACGGTAGGATACACTCTAGATACATCTTTAATGAATCTCTTATTCCTATAAAAAACAGCGTACATATTTTTTTCGTTCTCCATTAGTTTTATTGAACTGCTCAAAGAACCACAACCAAGAAGCACCATTCTCAGACTCAATTATTCCATATGCTAGTGGTAGGATATGTCCTGCACATACAATTGTTGGATGTCCATCCTGTCCGGTAGCACGTGTCCTCACTATTTATGAGAGAATATGTCACACCCCAAACTAGGGGAGGCACGACTGGCACTCGATACTGTATTCGATCGAGTTAGCCACTAAACATACTAGCTAACTAAACTGGGGGCCCAACAGATCGGGCAGCACAACATCTGAAATACTAAGCCTGGACCGTTAAGGTCATGACCTGAATAACAATAAGCCATATAAACAAAGGTAGACAAGCCAAAATAATAAAGTACTAGCTGGCCGACGAGGCCGCGACTGAAGACATACATGCCTACACACATATATATACATGCCAAGCCTATGGTCTGGAGACTGAAAGCTGCAAAAAGAANCAATAGCCTCTAAGAGAGTCATAAGCACTGTCGAGACAGGGCCCCGACTATACCTAAATTATACAACAAAAGTAACCATCCTATGGAAACTCCAGGAAAAGGTGGAGCTTACCAACTCACAGCTGAACCCCGAAATCCTAGCGGAGGGGTCGATCAGAGTCCCTACCTAGACCTGCACGCACGAAACAAAAATGCAGTGTCCCCAGGCAACAGGACATCAGTACGAATAAAAATGTACTGGTATGTAAGTCCAAAAGTAGAATCATACATAGCTGATGTAAAAAGGGTAATAGAGATACCACCTGACACTGAAACTCTGATAGCCTCCATGACCGACATCCGACCTCATAGTAATCAAATATGCATGGTATGCTCGTGTAATCGTATGTCATGAATACATATATATATTGATGCAAATACATGACATACTCAACCAAATGCTAGCAATGGAGGTCTCTCCCGGTAGTTAACCGGTATCATATTGCCAACCTGTGGCTATCTGTACAATATATATAGTCTTTCAGGCAAATAGGCCCCTTACCTCCGATTATAGCTTGAAGTCCATATATATATGCCATGTATGATATGAACATTGAATGCGCATAATAGGCCATAAAAAGAACTTAGCCAATCTTGGCTCATTGGTACACTTGTTCTCATAATCTCATAATCACCTTCGTATCGCATACAAATGTCTCGTGGAACCTCATATAGTTTTTGAATAAGGTTGAAAAGTTAACTCGACCTTTTAAAAAGATAACTTAACTCTGAATATTTTCATAAAAATTTTAAGGTGGTTCACTTAGTCCTTATACCTGATTTCTTGATAATTAGTAAAATAAAGTATTTCAAAAATCAAGTGTTTTAGTAGTTTAAACATAAA
>ML410380.1:18683-61296 GCA_005239525.1 Nicotiana knightiana
TGAAAATACTTCAGCTACGATCTCATGCCTTTCTCAGAAGGTATTCCTAGCAATAGAATAGTAAAATACCACATTTGGTGTCTTAGAAATTTCTCAGAATTCGTGCTAAAAGGAAGGACGGAGCTTAGCCTTAATATACCTTTCCAACGAACGTCTGAATGTCGGTAGTTCCTTCACGAACATTGTTCCTTACTTCCTAAGATTCGCAAACACTATATATATGCATCTTATACGCACCTATAAACATTTCATAATTGAGTTTAAATCGGCAAATTTTCCATATGACCCTAACTTGACGAAACATCCGTAGAACTTTGTAAAAACGATCATAAAAGAGTCCGAAGANTAGCTTCCCAGGTCATTTCCTCGATGTTGTTATTTGGCCATAACACTTTCACGGAAGCCACTTCTTTAGTTCGAAGCTTTCTTACATGCCGATCTAAAATAGCTACCGGTACCTCTGCATAAGATAAGTCTTCAGCAATGTGAATATCCTCAATGGGTGTAATACGTGAAGGATCTCCAATGCACTTCCGCAACATAGATACATGAAACACAGGATGGACTACTTCCAATTTTTAAGTCAAATCAAGCTCGTACGCCACCCTACCAATCTTCCGAATAATCTTATACGGTCCAACATACCTGGGGCTGAGCTTCCCCTTCTTTCCAAATTGCATGACACCCTTCATAGGTGATACTTTCAGGAAAACCCAATATTTTACATCAAACTCTAAGTCTAGTCGTCGAACATCTGCATAAGACTTCTGCCGACTTTGTGATGTACGCATCCGATTCTAATTTTGCTTGCTGGACTAGATTAGGACCTAGAAACTCTGCTTCCCCAACCTCAAACCAACCGATCGGCTACCTACACTTCCGCCCGTATAGTGCTTCGTAAGGAGCCATCTGAATACTAGCTTGGAAGCTGTTATTATAAGCGAACTCAATAAGAGGTAGATGATCATCCCAACTTCCTTTAAAATCTAGCACGCATGCACGTAACATATCTTCAACTATCTGAATAGTACGATCTGCCTGTCCATCCATTTGTGGATGAAAAGCGGTGCTAAGATTTACCTGCGTGCCTAGACCCTTCTGAAAATATTTCCAAAAATGTGCTGTAAATTGAGCCCCTCGATCAGAGATTATAGATAATGGTACTCCGTGAAGGCGAACAATCTCTCAAATGTAAAGCTTGGCATAATCCTCGGCTGAATATGTCGTCCTGACTGGCAGGAAATGAGAAGATTTTGTAAGCCTGTCAATAATTACCCAAATAGAATCATACCTCCGTGGAGTGCGAGGCAAACCAGTGATGAAATCCATATTTATCATGTCCCATTTCCATATGGAAGCTCAATATACTGAGTTAGGTCTCCAGGCCTCTAATGTTCGGCTTTAACTTGCTGGCAGTTAGGACATTGGGCTACCATCTCCGCGATATCTTTTTTTATTCCGTTCCACCAATAGATCTATCGAAGATCCCGATACATCTTTGTCGCTCCGGTGAACTGCATATCTAGAATAATGGTCCTCTGAAAGAATCTTGGCACGGAGCTCTCCGGCTATCGGTACACATAAGCGGCCCTGGCATCTAAGAACTCCATCTCCAGTTAGCTCAAATAAAGGTTGTTACTGTTGTGGAATACTTGCCCTCAGTTTTATAAGCTCAGGATCCTCGTGTTGTCGCTCTTTCACTTCAGTAACAAAAGAAGATTTTGCCGTATTCTGAACGAGAATGCGTCCACCCTCTGCGTCTACCAAACGCACCTGCAAACTAGCTAGCTGGCATAGATATTTGGTCATCTTGACCTTATCAGCTTCAACATGGCTTAGACTGCCCATGGACTTCCGGCTAAGGGCATCAGCAACAATATTAGCTTTGCCGGGATGATATAAAATATCAACATCATAGTCCTTTAGTAATTCTAGCCATCTTCTTTGTCGTAGGTTCAACTACCTCTGTTTAAATAAATATTGAAGGCTCTGGTGGTCTGTGAAAACATCAATATGAACCCCATATAGATAATGCCGCCAAATCTTTAGGGCAAAGACAACAGCGGCTAACTCAAGATCGTGCGTAGGATAGTTCTGTTCATGTTTCCGCAACTGTCTGGAGGCGTACGCGATAACCTTACCATGCTGCATAAGAACACAACCTAGGCCAATTCTCGAGGCATCACAATATACAACATAACCCTGGGTTCCATCCGGAAGAGTCAAGACAGGTGCCGTAGTAAGCCTTTTCTTTAGCTCCTGAAAACTTTGTTCACATACTTCAGTCCACTGAAACTTAGCTCCCTTATGTGTCAGTTTCGTCAATGGTGCAGAGATAGAGGAAAATCCCTCTACAAACCTTCGGTAATATCCTGCCAAGCCTAAAAAGCTACGAACCTCTGTCGGATTCAAGGGCCTCGGCCAAGTCATCACAGCTTCAATCTTTTGGCCATCAACCTTGATACCATCGCCGGTAATAACATGACCAAGAAAAGCTATAGAAGTTAGCCAAAATTCACATTTAGAGAATTTAGCATATAACCTGTAGTCCTGGAGAGTCTGTAATACAGCTCGCAAGTGGTCCGCATGCTCGGCTTCCGATCGTGAATATATTAGGATGTCGTCAATAAACACAATCACAAATTCATCCAAGAATGGTTTGAATACCCGGTTCATAAGATCCATAAAGGCTGCTGGGGCATTTGTAAGCCCGAAAGACATGACAAGGAATTCAAAATGGCCATACCTCGTCCTAAATGCTGTTTTTGGGATATCAATATCCCTGACTCGTAGTTGATGATAACCGGATCGCAAGTCGATCTTTGAAAAACATTTGGCACCTTGTAACTGGTCGAACAGGTCATCAATCCGTGGAAGAGGATACTTATTCTTGATAGTGACTTTATTTAGTTGCCTGTAGTCAATACACATCCGCAAGGATCCATCTTTCTTTCGAACAAAGAGCACCGGAGCACCCCATGGGGATGTACTTGGCCTAATAAAGCCTTTATCGAGCAAGTCCTTTAGTTGTTCCTTTAATTCCCTTAGCTCTGCAGGAGCCATTCTGTAGGGAGGAATGGATATAGGCTGCGTATCAGGAAGCAAATCTATAGCGAAATCGATTTCCCTTTCGGGGGGAATTCCTGGAAGCTCGTCAGGGAATACCGTCGGGAATTCATTCACAATAGGAACCGACTGAAGAGTCGCTGGCTCCTTATCTATATCACTGACATGAACCAGATGGTATATACAGCCTTTAGAAATAAACTTCCGAGCCCTAAGGTATGAAATAAACTTACCCTTGGGTGAGGCTGCATTACCTTTCCATTCAAGGACAGGCTCACCAGGAAAATGAAATCGGACCAACTTTGCACGACAATCAATATTAGCATAACAAGCTGCCAACCAATCCATACCCATAATGACATCGAAGTCTAGCATAACCAATTCAACTAAATCAACAGAGGTTGGACGGTCATTAATTAACACTGTACAACCTCGATAGACATGACTAGCTACAATAGAGTCACCAACTGGCGTATACACCTCAACTGACTGCGGCAACAACTCAGATCTCATGTCAAGCTTACCAGCAATAAATGGAGTAATATATGAAAATGTAGAACCAGGATCTATCAAGGCATAAATGGCATGAGAATGTATTGTCAATATACCTGTGACAACATCTGGGGAAGCCTCTGAATCCTGTCGGCCTGTGAGTGCATAAAAGCGGTTCTGGCCACCACTAGAACCTGAGGTGTTTCCTCCACCTCTCCCCCTACCACGGCCCTGAGTAGATTGTGGACCTGGTCGAGGAGCACGGACTGAGGGCGAAGAGGCTGCTGTGGATCCTGAAGTCTGAGCTGGTGCACCTCTGCCTAACCCCGGGCACCGGCTAATAAAATGTCCTGTCTGTCCACAATGATAACATCCACTAGAACCCTGTCTACACTGCCCAGTGTGCAGCTTACCACACTGAGTNTGCAACTGTCTGGAGGTGTACGTGATAACCTTACCATGCTGCATAAGAACACAACCTAGGCCAATTCTCGAGGCATCACAATATACAACATAACCCTTGGTGCCATCCAGAAGAGTCAAGACAGGTGCCGTAGTAAGCCTTTTCTTTAGCTCCTGAAAACTTTGTTCACATACCTCAGTCCATTGAAACTTAGCTCCCTTATGTGTCAGTTTCGTCGATAGTGCAGAGATAGATGAAAATCCCTCTACAAACCTTCAGTAATACCCTGCCAAGCCTAAAAATCTACGAACCTCTGTCGAATTCAAGGGCCTCGGCCAAGTCATCACATCTTCAATCTTTTGGCCATCAACTTTGATACTATCGCTGGTAATAACATGACCAAGAAAAGCTACAGAAGTTAGCCAAAATTCACATTTAAAGAATTTAGCATATAACCTGTAGTCCTGGAGAGTCTGCAATACAACTCGCAAGTGGTCCATATGCTCGGCTTCCGATCGTGAATATATTAGGATGTCATCAATAAACACAATCACAAATTCATCCAAGAATGGTTTGAATACCCGGTTCATAAGATCCATAAAGGCTGCTGGGGCATTTGTAAGCCCGAAAGACATGACAAGGAATTCAAAATGGCCATACCTCGTCCTAAATGCTGTTTTGGGGATATCACTATCCCAGACTCGTAGTTGATGATAACCAGATCGCAAGTCGATCTTCGAAAAACATTTGGCACCTTGTAACTGGTCGAACAGGTCATCAATCCGTGGAAGAGGATACTTATTCTTGATAGTGACTTTATTTAGTTGCCTGTAGTCAATACACATCCGCAAGGATCCATCTTTCTTTCGAACAAAGAGCACCGGAGCACCCCATGGGGATATACTTGGCCTAATAAAGCCTTTATCGAGCAAGTCCTTTAGTTTTTCCTTCAATTCCCTTAGCTCTGCAGGAGCCATTCTGTAGGGAGGAATGGATATAGGCTGCGTATCAGGAAGCAAATCTATAGCGAAATCGATTTCCCTTTCGAGGGGAATTCCTGGAAGCTCGTCATGGAATACCGTCGGGAATTCATTCACAATAGGAATCGATTGAAGAGTCGCTGGCTCCTTATCTATATCCCTGACATGAACCAGATGGTATATACAACCTTTAAAAATAAACTTCCGAGCCCTAAGGTATGAAATAAACTTACCCTTGGGTGAGGCTGCATTACCTTTCCATTCAAGGACAGGCTCACCAGGAAAATGAAATCAGATCAACTTTGCACGACAATAAATATTAGCATAACAAGCTGCCAACCAATCCATACCCATAAGGACATCGAAGTCTAGCATAACCAATTCAACTAAATCAACAGAGGTTGGACGGTCATTAATTAACACTGTACAACCTCGATAGACATGACTAGCTACAATAGAGTCACCAACTGGCGTATACACCTCAACTGACTGCGGCAACAACTCAGATCTCATGTCAAGCTTACCAGCAATAAATGGAGTAATATATGAAAATGTAGAGCCAGGATCTATCAAGGCATAAATGGCATGAGAATGTATTGTCAATATATCTGTGACAACATCTGGGGATGCCTCTGAATCCTGTCGACCTGAGTGCATAAAAGCGGTTCTGGCCACCACTATAACCTCAAGTGTTTCCTCCACCTCTCCCCTACCACGGCCCTGAGTAGACTGCGGACCTGGTCGGGGAGCACGAACTGAGGGCGAAGAGGCTGCTGTGGATCCTGAAGGCTGAGCTGGTGCACCTCTGCCTAACCCCGGGAGCCGGCTAATAAAATGTCCTGTCTGCCCACAATGATAACATCCACTCGAACCCTGTCTACACTTCCTGGTGTGCAGCTTACCGCACTGAGTACATAGAGGAGTAGGTTGTCTCGTCTATGCGGAACGCTCGTGTCGACGGCCTTCAGGTTGGCCTGAGCTCTGCCCCGGTCCTGACTGAATATAACGATCAAACAGCTGGCATGTATCTTTGGTGGGAAACTACCTGCTGACCGAGGTGGATATCGATGGAGTGGGGGACAAAAATCACCCCGTGGCTCCCTATAAGACCCCATAGTACGATCCCTCTTACTCTGCTCCCTATCCCTGCGATTATCACGAATCCGACGGGAAAGGTCCTCTGTAGTCTGAGCGAAAGCCTGTATGCGGGAAATATCTACATCATCCATAGGGATGCTACCCTACAGTCTCTAATCAGATGATCCTCCAAACCATCCACATAATGATGAACTCTAGCCCCCATAGTACGTATGATATCTGGTGCATACCTCGCCAAATAATTAAACTTATGGTTATAATCCCTCACACTCATATCCCCCTGCTTCAGACTAAGAAACTGGTCAAGACGGGCCTCCCGAACCTCCCGTGGCAAATAATGGGCTAAAAACGCCTTAGAGAAGTCCTCTCATTCTGCTGGCGGAGCATCAAGTCATTTAGATCTCTCCCATGCCTCATACCATAGGACAGCTACATCACGTAGTCGAAAAGAAGCCAACTCCACAGCCTCGGTGACGGAGGCATGCATCACCTTCAATACTCTATACATATGATCTATAAAGTCCTGAGGATCCTCAGTGGAACTGGATCCTGTAACTAATGGAGGGGCTAAGTGAAGAAAATCTCGTACCGTCGGACTTCCTGTCCGATCTCTCCGGGCATCTGCTCCCGACTTTAGCTCTCACTCATGAATAGAAACCATCCTCATCAGCAACTGAACTGCCTCCCTCATCCCCTTCTCCTCAGTCTCTGATGGGGGAACAACAGGTGCTGGAGGTCCTGTGTCTCTAGCTGCCTCAGGTACCAATGGAACTGGTGAGGCTGGGGGTATTGCATCTCCCTGGTCTCCAACAAGTGCTGGGGAAGCTGAAACTAGGGGTACTAGAGACTCACTGTGTGCCTCTAAGGGAAATCTATCCCTCTGACCTGGTGGAGAACGACTGGTACTTCCCCCGAATCCATACCTATCTCTCGATGTGCCATCTCCTGAGCGTAAGTAGCCTGTTAGATAAGAAACACAAAGCACGATTTAGATTTCATATGTTCTTATAACTTCGCCCTATAGCACGATCTATTAATTGAAAGAAACTTAACTATTCCTAAATGCCTCATAGCCTCCTCATTATAAGTGTGGTGCACAACACACCCATAAGAAAGACTCTACTAGACACGGCTTGTGGACTCCCTGGGATACGACCTGCTCTGATACCAAGTTTGTCACGCCCCAAACTAGGGGAGGCACGACTGGCACTCGATACTGTATTCGATCGAGTTAGCCACTAAACATACTAGCTAACTAAACTGGGGGCCCAACAGATCGGGCAGCACAACATCTGAAATACTAAGCCTGGACCGTTCAGGTCATGACCTGAATAAGAATAAGCCATATAAACAAAGGTAGACAAGCCAAAATAATAAAGTACTAGCTGGCCGACGAGGCCGCGACTGAAGACATACATGCCTACACACATATATATACATGCCAAGCCTATGGTCTGGAGACTGAAAGCTGCAAAAAGAAACCCAGAATACTATGTCCACAATAGCCTCTAAGAGTGTCATAAGCGCTGTCGAGACAAGGCCCCGACTATACCCAAACTATACAACAAAAGTAACCATCCTATGGAAGCTCCAGGAAGAGGTGGGGCTTACCAACTCAAAGTTGAACCCCGAAATCGTAGCGGAGGGGTCGATCAGAGTCCCTACCTGGACCTGCACGCATGAAACAAAAATGCAGTGTCCCCAGGCAACGGGACATCAGTACGAATAAAAATGTACTGGTATGTAAGGCAGAAAGTAGAATCATACATAGCTGATGTAAAAAGGGTAATAGAGATACCACCTGACACTGAAACTCTGATAGCCTCCATGGCCGACATCCGACCTCATAGTAATCAAATATGCATGGTATGCTCGTGTAATCATATGTCGTGAATACATATATATTGATGCAAATGCATGACATAACCAACCAAATTCTAGCAATGGCAGTCTCTCCCGGTAGTTAACCGGTATCATATTGCCAACATGTGGCCATCTGTACAATATATATATTCTTTCGGGAAAATAAGCCCCTTACCTCCGATTATAACTCGAAGTCCATGCACAATATGCTATGTATGATATGAACTTTGAATGCACATAATAGGCCATAACAAGAACTTAGCCAATCTTGGCTCATTGGTACTCTTGTTCTCATAATCTCATAATCACCTTCGTATCGCATACAAATGTCTCGGTGAACCTCATATGTTTTTTGAATAAGCTTGAAAACTGAACTCGACTTTTAGAAAGATAACTTAACTCTGAAGATGTTCATAAAAAGTTTAAGGTGGTTCACTTAGTCCTTATACCTGATTTCTTGATAATTAGTAAAAGAAAGATCACTTTAGAGATTTTTAAAATACACTTTAAAAAGGAAGAATGACTGATCGAAAATACTAAATGCCTTTATTTTTAAGCCACACAATCCAAAGACGAGTAAGAATTCATATATATGGACATATAGTTAATAAAGCCGACAAAATGACATATATAGATGTCGAATACCCTATTTAACCGAACGAGTGGAATATCAACCTAATAGCATCATAAAAATACTTCAGCTACGATCCCAATGCCTTTCTCAGAAGGTCTTCCTAGTAATAGAATAGTAAAATACCACATTTGGCATCTTAGGAATTTTCCAGAATTCGTGCTAAAAGGAAGGACGGAGCTTAGCCTTAACATACCTTTCCAACGAACGTCTGAATGCTGGTAGTTCCTTCACGATTGTTGTTCCTTACGTCCTAAGCTTCGCAAACACTATATATATGAAGCTTATACGCACCTATAAACAGTTCATAATTGAGTTTAAATCAGCAGATTTTCCATATGACCCTAACTTGACGAAACATCCGTAGAACTTTGTAAAAACGATCATAAAAGAGTCCAAAGATAATTACCTTGGCAAACCAAGTATAAAGCTTGAAGAACCAGCAAAAACAAAAAATTTCTATCTTCCAAAAATAGCTCCAAACACAGCTAATAGAAGGGGGAAACGATTGCAAAGCGTAGAGATTGCGTTTCTAGGCACGGGGGAAAACTTTAACGAGAGAAATCATTAAAAACGCACCTTAATCACTCAAGAACACCATGGAACCCTCTCTTCAGATTTCTCACTATTTTGGGACGAAGATGAAATGTTTTGGTGTCTTAAATGTCGGATTTTCCGACTTATATTACTTGTTTGACCCGACCCGGTTCGCGACCCGGTTTCAGCCCGGACAGTCCGTGGTAAAACAGTCATAACTTTTTACTCCGATGTCGGTCTGATGTGAGGTTTTTTGGTTGCGAACTAGACTCCTATACCTTCAATTAGTTAGTTTTTGGGTCCTATAACTCTGTATATATTGGGATAAATGATCTGATACATTTGACCCAAAGTTTAGAAAATTTATTAGAGAAATTTACGATAACTTTTGCCGACCTTTATTTCGCAACTTGCTTGACTCCAAAAATTAACATGTGACCAGTGTGATATTATAATACCTCATAACACATTATTCTTAGCATATTATACACTCTTAGTCTTATCCCGCAGGTGCAAGTTAACTTAAACCTTCCGAACGCGCGGGGTGCTACCCGAGTCATTTCTTTAACCACGAACCTTTGTTTAAGGGATTCCTTTGACCTAAAGCTTTAGTTTTTGTTCCTTTATATTACCACACATTTTCAGTCTTATTCTCTCAATGTGCTATACCCAATCATATATACCTTATATAACAACGCCACGTTACGTAAGAGAAGAGAGAAGAAAAANCCCAAAGTTTAAAAAATTTATTAGAGAAATTTACGATAACTTTTGCCGACCTTTATTTCGCAACTTGCTTGACTCCAAAAATTAACATGTGACCAGTGTGATATTATAATACCTCATAACACATTATTCTTAGCATATTATACACTCTTAGTCTTATCCCGCAGGTGCAAGTTAACTTAAACCTTCCGAACGCGCGGGGTGCTACCCGAGTCATTTCTTTAACCACAAACCTTTGTTTAAGGGATTCCTTTGACCTAAAGCTTTAGTTTTGTTACTTGATATTACCACACATTTTTAGTATTATTCTCTCAATGAGCTATACCCAATCATATATACCTTATATAACAACGCCACGTTACGTATATTACGTAAGAGAAGAGAGAAAAAAAACATATGGGGTCTCACAGAATAAAATATAGAAGTTTAGTTGCCAGAATCAACAAATCCACATGACAGCCTTTCGAAGATAAGTACAGACGTCTCTGTACCGATCTATAAGACTCTACTAAACTTGCTTATGACTCGTGTGACCACTTTGATACTAACTTGTCACGACCCAAAATCTAAACCTATCGTGATGGCGCCTAATGTGGTACTAGGGAAGCCGATATTATAAAATAATTTTAATAAGCCTAACAGAAAGATGAATTAAAGTAGTTTTAAATAACAAAACTTCTCATAAACAGTGCTAGAAACCCAAAAAACAACGGGGAAGTTCCCAACTATCAGGGTGTCACGGAGTACATGAGCATCTATACATCATAAGTCTGGAAAACACTATCTATAATAGTCTAAAACTAAATACAATAAGCAGGAAGATAGGGAAGGAGAGACAAGGCCTGTGAAACGCAGGGCAGCTACCTTGGAATCTCCTAAAAGATCAACAGTGCGAAGAAATCAACACCCACTGTGTCCGGAAACACGTGAATCTACACACGAAGTGCATGGTGTAGCGTGACTACAACCAACTCAGTAAGTAACAGGACTAAATAAAGAACTGAAAGTAGTGACGAGCTTCACTGTTTAAGTTCAGTTCAGTAATTCCAACATAAGAAGGTAGGTATCCTTTCAAGTTCGACAATTAAGGCCACAATAATAATTTCATGTCAACTTCAACTAAAACAGAAGATAATATCTCTAAGAAATTTTAAAACAGTGATATGTGATAGCTGGAGTGCAACAATAATGAGATCAATGCATCCTTTCAGAGCAACAGTCACTCAGTCCTCCCATTCACTTCAACCTCACAATCATTTTTTCCTCACTGCCACTCATTCCTCTCAATCACTCAGCACTCGGTGCTCGACACTTGGCACTCACACTCAGTAGGTACTTGCGCTCACTAGGGGTGTTTACAGACTCCGGAGGGGCTCCTTCAGCCCAAGTGCTATAACAAGCCAATCATGGCATATATCAGTGAAACATGCTGCAGCGTGCAGCCCGATCCCTTAAACATCCTCACAATCATGCCCTCGACCTCACTCAGTCATCAACCTCTTCAGTCTCTCGGGCTCTCAGAAATCATGATAAGAAGTCAAACAATAATGATATGATGCATCAATACTGAACAATGGAGAGTAAGATGTAATATACAAGTAAAATTATGGCTGAGTACATAACAACAATTTAGCAGATAATTCAACATAAACCCGACCTCTGTGGGTCCCTACAATGCCAAAACATAGTCTAAACATGATTGTTAACGTTATTTATGATTCAATTTCTCTAATACACGGAGAATGTTCAGATAACAGATTATTCAGCTACACAGTTCCATGGAATTTGACCAAGTCACAATTCCTACAGTGCACGCCCACACGCTCGTGACCTAGCATGTGCGTCACCTCAAAACAAATTACATGACATGTAATACGAGGGTTCGTACCCTCAGAACCAAATTTAGAACTGTTACTTACCTCAATCCAAGCCAATCTCTACTCTAACACAGCATTCCCTCGTGAAACAACCTCTAAATTCCTCGAATCTGGCCATAAACAATTTGATATAATCACTACGTGCTAAAGGAATCAACTCCATAAGAAAATGCTAAGATATTAATCAAAAGTCAAAAATTGACTCAAAAGCCGGACCCGGTCCCACATCTCAAAATTTGATAAAAGTCACAAAACCCGAAAGCCCATTCAACCACGAGTCCAACCATACCAAATTTATCAAAAGCCGATACCAAATCGTCACCCAAATCCCTATCCTTAAACTCCTAATTTTACACCTTAAATACATACCAACTAGGTGGGAAAATCAATGGGGAAGCAAGATTATTGATAAAAAATGAGCACAAGGGACTTACCTCACGAATCCCCTCGAAAACCCTCTCAAGAATCGCCCAAACCTGAGCTTGAAATGTTTGAAATGAAGCCAAAATCGCGAACCCTTGTTTTAATAATCTACCCAGCACTTCCGCTTCTTCGGGAACTTAACAGCTTCTGCTATGTCACAGAAGTGACATCACACATGCATCTGCGATTCTTTCCGCTCCTGCGATCCCTCACTCCGCTTCTGTGAACTCGCTTCTGCGAGAATCCAAGCCGCCTCTGCAAACCAAGCCCATTTGCCCAGTTCCGCTTTTGCGGTCCCCTTGCCTCATCTGCGGTCACATAGGTGCGGAACTCCTTATCGGACATGCGCCGCTTCCGCTTCTGCTCATCTCTCACCGCACATGTGGCCACGCAGGTGCGGAAAATTCCTCGCACCTATGACCACCCGCACACTCCCCTCCAAACTCGCACTTGCGCAAAATATCCCACACATGCGAGCTTGCACGTGCGATCAAAGCTCTGCAGGTGCGGTTACACTAGCAGAGGTCCAACATCAGCAATCACTCAACTCCAACTTTTGATCCGTTAACCATCCGGAATCAACCCGAGGCCCCCTGGACCTCAACCAAACATACCAATAAGTTCTAAAACCTCATATGAATTTAGTCGAGCCCTAAAATCACATCAAACAATATCAAAAACATGGTAACAAAAAGTCCACTCCCGGTCAAACTTTCCAAAAATTCGACTTTCGCCATTTCAAACCTATTTCCACTGCGGACCTCCAAATCACAATCCAGACACGCTCCTATATCCAAAATCACCCGACGGAACTAACGAAGCCCTCAAAACCCTATTCCGCAGTTGTTTGCCCAAGTATCAACGTTCGGTCAATCATTTCAACTTAAGCTTTCAACCATGAGACTAAGTGTCTCATTTCATTCTGAAATCTCTCTGAACCCGAACCAACTACCCCGACAAATCACATAACAGCTATAAAGTACAAAATGAGCAGTAAATAGAGAAACGAGGCTACAATTCTCAAAATGACTGGCCAGGCCATTACAACCTCCCCTCTTAAACAAACATTTGTCCTCAAACGTGTCTAGAAATGTACCTGGAGTTTCAAATAGGTGCGGATATCTGTTGCGCATCTCCCGCTTGGTCTCCCAAGTAGCCTCCTCAACTGGCTGACCTATCCACTGAACCTTCACTGAAGCTATGTTCTGTGACATTAACTTCCGAACCTGCCGATCCAAAATAGCGATCAGCTCCACATCATAAGTCAAATCACCATCCAACTGAACAAATGAGACGGATCACCGACATACTTCCGAAGCATAAAAACATGAAACACCGGATGCACACTCGACTTAATAGGTGGAAAAGAAATCTTGTAAGCCACCTTCTCAATCCTCTAAAATACCTCAAACGGCCCAATATACCGAGGGCTCAACTTGCCATTCTTCCTAAACCTCATAACACCCTTCATGGGTGAAACCTTGAGCAGCACCTTCTCCCCGACCATGTAAGCAACATCACAGACCTTCATGTTGGCATAACTCTTCTATCTAGAGTGCACCACGAGAAGCCGCTCCTGAATCATTTTAACCTTGTCTAAAGCATACTGAACCAAGTCAGTACCCAATAGCCTAGCTTGACTCGGCTCAAATCAACCCGCTGGAGATCTAAACCGTCTCCCATCAAAGCCTCGTACGGAGCCATCTGAATGCTCGACCGGTAGCTATTGTTGTAGGCACACTCCGCGAGCGGAAGAAACTAATCTCATGAACCCACAAAATCAATAACAAAAGCGCGTAGCATGTCCTCCAATATCTGAGTGCGCTCAAACTATCTGTCCGTCCGAGGGTTAAATGTTTTGCTCAACTCAACTTGGGTGCCCACAGCACGTCTCTCCAAAACTATGATATAAACTGCGTTCCCCGATCTAAAATGATGGACACTAGCACATCGGGAAGGCGGACAATCTCTCGGATGTAAATCTCAACCAACCGCTCCAAATAATAAGTAGTACCAACTGGAATAAAGTGTGCGGACTTGGTCAGCCAATCCACAATCACCCAAATAGCATCGAACTTCCTTGATGTCCGTGGGAGCCCAACTACAAAATCTATGGTGATCTGCTCCCATTTCCACTCTGGAATGCCTAACCTCTAAAGCAATCCGCCCGGTCTCTGATGCTCATACTTAACCTGCTGACAGTTGAGGCACCGAGCAACAAACCTCACTATATCCTTCTTCATTCTTCTCCACCAATAATGTTGTCTCAAATCCTGATACATCTTCCCGGCTCCCGGATGAATGGAATACCGCGAATTGTGGGCCTCCTCAAGAATAAACTCACGTAGCCCATCCATATTAGGCACACAAATCCGAACCTACATCCTCAATACTCCATTATCCCCAATAGTAACATCTCTAGCATCACTGTGTTGGACCGTGTCCTTAAGGACAAGAAAATGAGGATCATCATACTGGCGCTCTCTGATGCGATCATATAAGGAAGATCGAGATACCACACAAGCTAGAACCCGACTGGGCTGCGAGACATCTAATCTCACGAACTAGTTAGCCAAGGCCTTAACATCAAGTGCAAGCGGTCTCTCACCAACAGGAACGAATGCAAGGCTACCCATACTCACTGCCTTTCTACTCAAAGCTTCGGCCACGAGATTGGCCTTCACAGGATGATACAACATATTGATATCATAGTCCTTTATCAACTCCATCCATCTCCGCTACCTCAAATTTAGATCCTTTAATTTGAACAAGTGTTGGAGACTCTGATGATCTGTAAACACCTCACAAGACATACCCTAGAGATAATGCCTCCAAATCTTCAATGCATGAACGATGGCATCCAACTCCAAATCATGGACATGGTAGTTCTTTTCATCAGGCTTCAACTTATGTGAAGAATAAGCAATCACTCTACTTTCTTTCATCAAAACACATCAAATACCGATCTGAGAAGAATCACAATACACTATATAAGAGCCTAAAGCTGAAGGTAGAACTAGAACTGGAGTTGTGGTCAAGGCAGTCTTGAGCTCCGGAAAGCTCTCCTCACACTCATCCAACTACCTAAAAATAGCACCCTTATGAGTCGATTTGGTCAATGGCGATGCAATAGGCAAGAAACCCTACACGAAGTGGCTATAATAACCGACCAAGCCGAAAAAGCCCTGAATCTCCGTAGGTGAGGACGGTCTGGGCCAACTCTAAACCACCTCTATATTTTTCGGATCCACCTGAATCCCCTCAATAGACACCACGTGTCCTAAGAACACCACTGAACTAGGACAAAACTCACTTTTGGAGAACTTAGCATAAAGTTTCTCCTCCCTCAACCGCTGCAGCACAATCCTCAAATAATGGGCATGTTCCTCCTGGCAACAAGAGTACACCAGGATATCATCAATGAACACTATGACAAACGAGTCAAGATAAGGCTGAAATACACTACTGATTAGATGCATAAATTCTTTTGGGGCATAGGTCAGCCCACAAGACATCACAAGGAAATCATAATGAACACAACGGGTCCTGAATGTTGTCTTTAGAATGTCCGAGTCTCGATCTTCAACTGGTGATACCCAGACCTCAAGTCTATCTTAGAGAACACCCTCGCTCCCTAAAGCTGGTATGCGTGGAAATGTATACTTGTTCTTGATTGTAACTTTGTTCAACTTCATGTAATCAATGCACATCCGCATAGTACCATCCTTCTTCTTCACAAACAAAACTAGCGCACCCCAAGGCGCTACACTAGGACTAATAAACCCCTTATCAAGAAGTTCCTGAAGCTGCTATTTCAATTCCTTCAACTCCGCCGGTGCCATATAATACAATAGAAATGGGTTGAGTTCCCGGCACCAAGCCGGAAAATCTCGCACTACCAGAACAGAATCAATAGAAGGAGTATCAGCACTAACATCCCTCACAAAGGCCAAATAAAATAAACAACCCTTCCCAACCATTCAATGGGCCTTCAAATATGAAATAACTTTGCTAGGAACATAGTCTAGAGAGCCTCTCCACTCAATCCTTGGCAATCCTGGCGTCGCCAACGTCACGGTCCTAGCGTGACAATCCAGAACAACATGACGTGGATACAACCAATACATACCCAAGATCACGTCAAAGTACACCATACTAAGAAATAAGGGATCAACTGTAGTCTCCAATCACCCAATAGTCACTACACATGACCAATATACGCGGTCCATAATGATAGTATCGGACACTGGCGTAGATACATGAACAAATGAAACTAATGACTCACGTGGCATATCCAAATAATGAGAAGAATATGATAATACATATGAATAAGTGGAACTAGAGTCAAATAGTACAGAGGCATCCCTGTGGCATACTGAGACACTACTTGTGATCACTGCATCGAAAGAACAATATCTGGCCTGGCATGAATAAAATATAATCAGGCATGGCCTCCACCTGATCGACCTCCCTCTTTTGGGAGACCCTTAGCTGACTAAGCCCCACCCCGAGCTGGCTGGGCGGGTGGTGAAGTAACTGGTGCTGAAGTCGCATCATGAATCCTCTGTTGTACTAGACCTCCCCGGCGACGAGGACACTGCCTCCACATATGCATAAACTCTCCGCACTCAAAGCAAATACCCGATACTAGTGGTAGTGGGGACTGAATCGGGCCCCAGAACCCGAATAACTACTAGAAGCACCCGGTGCAGATGAACCCTGAAATGAAGGAGCACGAGACAAACTCTAGGCTGGAAGGGCACTGAGAGATGACTGACCCTGATGTGTATTGTATGAACCATGACTAGATGATGTAGCACGGTGAACTGGACGAGTCATCTGAGCGTGCCTATAAGGATGACCCCTGCGTGGTAGAACTGACCTCCAAAAGGAAAACCTCTGTAACCACCCAATCCACGAGGCCTCTTGGCCTCCTCTCTCCATGCTCCTGGCTGTAGACCATCTCTATATGTCGAGAAATGTTAACCACTTTGCCAAAAGTAGCACCAGACACCCTCTCTCGAGTCATAAGCAACCCAAACTGATATATGAGGCCACCAATGAACCTCCCAATCCTCTCCCTATCAGTGGGAACCAACCAAACTGCGTGATGAGCCAACTCAGAAAACCTCATGTCGTACTGCATCACAGACATGCCCTCCTGTCGTAAATGCTCAAACTGTCTGCGCAGGTCCTCCCTGTGAGACTGCGGCATGAACTTCTCCAAGAAGAGAATGGAGAACACCTACCATGTAAGTGGTGCTGCACCGACTGGCCTGCGCCTCTCATAAGCCTCCCATCATCTGAAGGCAGCCCCAGTGAACTGAAAAGTAGTGAACGAGACCCCATTGGTCTCCATAATACCAGTCGTGTGAAGAATCCGCTGGCATTTATCCAAGAAGCCCTGAGCATCCTATGACTCAACACCAATAAATGATGGAGGCTGGAGCGTTCCAAATCTCTCAAGTCTCTTCTGCTCATCATCAGTCATCACGGGGACCACCGAGGCCTGAGCAGGTGCAACCTGCTGGGCTAGTAGTACCCACGGTGTCTGAAGTCACTGCATCACTTGCTCTGGAGTACGGGAATCGAGGGTATGAGTACCTCCCCCGGCCTGAGAAGTGGCTAGTGCGGCCTGAGCTGAAAACACCTGAGCAAGGCCCATGCAAACAGTCAATATCTGGGAAAAATCTACTAAAGGCCTAGAATCAAAATGGGCATAGCTGGTGCCTAAGCTGGCCCCCCTAGCTCAGCCATATCGGGAACCAGCTCATGAGCTGGAGCAATTGGTGGATCAGCAGGTGCTGCTCTAGCTGTTATACGAGTTGCACCTTTGCCCTTACCGTGGTCCCTACCACGACCTCGACCTCTTGTGGCCCAATCTGGTGGTACTGGTGGTTGTCCATCTTGTCCGATAGCACATGTGCTCACCATCTGTGAGAGAATAGAATATAAAAGTTTAGTTTCCGGAATCAACAAATTCGCACGACATGAATACATGAATACAAGAATGTGAAGGTGGCTGTAAGAGAAAGTTATGCTCATTTTAGTGTCGGAGAAGAGAGCTGGTGCTGGTGCTTCGCAGGTACGAAGTTGGCTCCGCATCAGCGGAGCCGCAGGTGAAAAAAATTGTCCGCAAATTCGGAAATGACTGCTGGAAATGCGCAGGTGTGGATGTTTTTGTCGCAAAAGCGAAAATCCCTGAGTATAAAAAATCAGACCGAGTCATTTTGGTATTTTGAGCATATCTTGAGTTCTAGAGCTCCGATTGAGGTGATTTTTGTGGCGTTCTTCTCGTATTTTCATGCGGGTCAGTATCTAAGCATAATTTTTGTATTTTTATATGATTACAGAAGTTTAGTTTTTGAATTAATCCATATTTTTATTGGAGAATTGGGGGTTTTTATCAAAAACTTTTCTAAAGAGAATAATTGGGTTTGAACATCGATTTGATATTGGAGTTTGATGAAATTAGTATGGTTGGACTCGTAATTGAATATGTTTTCGGATTTTGTAAATTTTGTCGGATTTCGAGATACGGGCCCTGGGTCGACTTTTGGTCGCTTTCTAGATTTTTATAAAGATTGAAACTTTATTATCCGGAATAGTTCCTTATAAGTTTTATGTGTGCTTTGAAGTTGTTCTAGTTCGATTTGAGCCGTCCGGTGGCCTTTTCACCCGAGAAGTCTATTTTAGAGTACCGGGTTGTCTTCTTTGAGGTAAGTATCTTTCCTAACCTTGTGTGGGGGGAATTACCCCTTAGGATTTGAGTCATCTATGTTGATTGTAGTCCGTGTACGAAAGATGACGAGTATGTGCTCGGACTTATTTGTAGAAGGTTGGCCTTTTAGGGTTCTTAGGTCCTTATATTCCCTGTGAATGAAGTTGCATTTGTTAAGAGTGGGTTCCTGACTACTAGTTTCATCTCTACGTGCTTAAATTAGAATTTCTTGATTTTTTATTCACTCTATTGCCTATTTGACTCCTAATTGATTTAACTGAAGGTTTTACCTCTTCTACCGTTATGCTATACTTTTCATAAACTGCCTATCTAATTAAAATTAGTATTATCTTATCCTATAATTGTTTAACCTTGATTGGAATTACGAGTATCTTTTATTGCTTACCCTTATTTGAATTGTTGAATAACTCTCATAATTGTGAAACCTCATAAGGAGTTTAGATAACTTATATTTTAGTCGACATGTCCTTACATGTAATTATTTGACTTGTGTGGGCTTCTTATTGTTGGCTTGAATATTGTGGATTCGTTGCTACGTCTTGTTTTTCCCTGGTTAAGTTGTTCTCTTTACACTTAGCATTCTTTACCATGACTATTCATTGTGAACGAGGTTCTACTATTTTTTGTGAATTGAAGTTCTTGTATTGATTGACTCGCCATACTTTTTATTATTGTCATTGTTGCTTTGTATTTGATGGGGTGATGTACGAATTTTCCGTCGTGCTATAATGTTGTATTTGTTTGTTGCGCTGCATATTTAAATTGGGACTACAGACGTATTTCGGGAGATCCCCTTGTACTGCATATTTAAATTGGGACTACGGACGTATTCCGGGAGATCCCCTTGTACTGCATATTTAAATTGGGACAACGAACGTATTTCGGGAGATCCCCCAGCACTGCATATTTGTTTTGGGACTACAGACGTATTCCGGGAGATCCCCTGTACTGTATGATAAATTTGAAACTACGGGACTGGATCCTTGTAGATTTTATTAAAGAAACTATGTTTGAAAGATATTTATTTAGAAAGTCCAATTGAAAAGCATTTATCTTGAATAAAACTATGTTTGAAGGATATTTCTTTAGAAAAGATATTTGAATAATGTTATGTTGAAGAAAACTATGTTTGAAGGACATTTTCTTTGGAAAAGTATATTTGGAAAGCATTTATCTTGAAGAAAACTATGTTTGGGAGACATTTCTTGGGAAAGTATATTTCAAAAGAATTTCCCGATTTGGACAGTTCTTGACAGTTCTTACTTTGGAATATTAACCTTGGAACGTTCTTCACTGCCTTGGTTAGGAGCAGCCAACGTCCGTCGAAGAACAGTAATTTCCAAAGTAAGATTTTCGTTTTCTTTCTTCAATTCCTCAACCAGCAAACTCGTGGCTTCATAAGTCTCCCAAATGCCTTCACGAAACTGATTCATTCCATCCTTTAGACGATGGATTTCAGAAATCAAATCATCCAACTCTAAAGGATCATCATTCACGCCAACCCATGCCTCTAATTTTTTGAATACGCTCACGTAAGTCCGAAGTGGATCCACCGGCCATAGTTCCACGTTCACGAGAAGGCTCTGATACCAATTGTTACAGGGCCAATTTTTGCACTATTGACACTACACGGCAGTAGCCACACACAAGCCACTCAACCTTACTTATCTGCTCACTGTTTTAGACTTAGACGAATTTCAGACTTTAAGAAACGTAAGCACAAACACATGTACGGGTAAAACACCCAACCTTTATTATTCTCCCAGAATTACAAAGGACTCTTGTTGGAAAGGCTTACAAAACATCTCATCCCTTAGACCAACGAATTTACACTCAAATATAGGGCTGCCATAGGCAGATTTACAAGGCAGTTATGGGCAGTTAAAACAATGTGCCATGCACATGCCTGTCCTAAAAATAAGCCAACTACCTAGTTTGAATTCAAATTCAAACTCTTCCCATGAAATTGTCTTATCTTCAGCAACTTATCCAACTGCTCATGTGCCAAGCACATGAGTTTAACTTCCACAGCACATGTCGTGCACACTTCTTCGGTCACATGCCTTGCACACTCGTTTTCCAGCTTTTTTCCCACACTTAGCTTCCTGCCTTGCCTTGTTTTTTGGACCATTCCTCGCCCATAAGCTTGTGGCCATGTCTTAGCCACGAACTTAGTCGTCCCACTGATCCACAAGCATGCCTTAGCCAAGTGCCATGCGCCTTCTTTGCGTTAGCCGTTGCCCACGATCAAGGCTGCCTTGCCATCGCCCGAGGCACCTTGCCTAGCTGACTTGTCTAAGTCCATGCACTGACTTAGACACACATCCAACTCCGAACATTTCTTGCCAACACCTATGCCAAGGGGCATGTACAAGCCCTTGACATATAATCTGCCCGGCATCGGTCATGGCTCAATATTATGGGCTAACAAACCACCCCCACTAGTTGAACTCGACGCCCTCGTCGAGGCTGATTTCAATTAGTCCTCAATTTGATCTTCAAATTTCCATAAAGAATTCCCCTTCTCACAAGTTGCATCTGCCTCGGGCTTGCCTTTCCATTGAATCAAAAATTATGTCCACCTGTTCTTCTTGTGCATCCCTAGTACCCGGTGGTCCAGAATATTTTCGATCTCATCCTTAATCTGAGTGCGTACTTCAGGAGGAGCTCTCTTGATCTTTTTGTGCCTGTCCGGATCTTCAGGATCTTCCACATAAGGCTTCAAATAACTCACATGGAAAGTGGGTTGTATCTTCATTCTGTCCGGCAGCTTCAACCGGTAAGAAAATTCGCCCACCTTTTCAATCACTTCAAAGGGACCATCATACCTTGAAACAATTGCTCTATGCCTTACCCGTGTATCAATCTTTTTCCAGATTTGTGGAGTAAGATTCAATAACACCTTGTCGCCCACCTTGAATTCCAATGGACGTCTGTTCCGATTAGCATACTTCTTCATGTGTTTCTGTGCCAATTTCAAACTGTCCGTTGCTTCCTTCATCATGCCCTGTCTATCTCAACCATAGCGATAGGCAGTTGGACATTTGCCTCCAGTTTTCTGTTGCGCCATCTCCGTTTGTAACCTTGGTTGTTTTCCCAACATAATCTCAATTGGACTCTTCTCTGTCGCTGAAGACTTGTGACAATTATAGGAGAATTGTGCACAGTCTATTAAATCTGTCCAGTTTCGCTGACTAGCAGTCACGAAATGTCTTAAGTATTCCTCCAGCAGATGATTGATTCTTTCGGTTTGGCCATCAGTTTGGGGATGGTTTGCCGTTGAGAACTTCAAGTTTGTACCCATCAGATTGAAAAAGTAAGTCCAGAACCGGCATGTGAACCTTGCATCCCTGTCACTAATCACATCCTGTGGCATACCGAAATGCTTGACAATGTTCATGAAGAATAATTCAGCAGTGACTTTTGAGGGACATTCTGTTAGGGCAGCAATAAAAACAGCATACTTTGAAAACCTGTCGACCACAACCATGACTGAAGACAGCCCATTAACCTTAGGAAACCCGCTTATAAAATCCATAGAAACAGATTGCCATGTTTCTTCTGGAATGGGAAGAGGTTGCAGCAACCCCGCTTCTTTCTTCCTCTCGATTTTGTCAACTTGACAAATGAGGCAGCTCTTCACATAATCTTCAACGTCATGTTCCATTCTTGGCCAGAAATAACATCGGGATAGTAGTGCCAGCATCCTTTCAATTCCCGGATGACCATCCCAAAGTGTATCATATGTTTCCTTCAGCATCTCACGACGCAGTCCTTCACCAAGTGGTACCACGATTCTCCCCCCTTTAAAATATAGGAGATATTCCTCGATCCAGTACCTCTGCACCGTGCCTTCTTTGACATGATTCATCGTTTTGACATACGATACATCATTTGCAGCAGCAGACTTGATTTTATCAATAAAATATGTCTCAAGTCTTGTAATTGATTAAACAGCAGCAAAGACTTCCTTCCGACTCAACGCATCAGCGACTTGGTTGTGTTTGCCTGGTTTGTGCTCCCACAAAAAGTCGTATTCTGCCAGAAACTCCTGCCAACGAGCTTGCTTCGGGCTCAACTTTTTCTGAGTTTTTAAGAATGTATTGGCCACATTGTCCGTCCTTACGACGAACTTTGTTCCCAGCAAATAAACACGCCAAACCTGCAAACAATGAACAACAACAACCATTTCTTTTTCATGAGCCGAGTATCTCTGCTCCGCTTCATTCAGTTTCCTATTTTCGAAGTCCACAGGATGGCCTTCTTGAACTAACACTCCTCCAACAACCTTGTCGGACGCATCAGTGTGTACTTCAAAGGGCGGCTCGAAATCAGGAAGCCGCAAGATAGGTTCCGAGGCAATGGCTTCTTTCAACATGCCAAATGCAGCATTGCATTTTTCTGTCCATTCCCACCTAACATTTTTCTTTAACAAATCTATTAAAGGAGCAGCCTTCTTGGATTAACCAGCAATGAATTTCCTGTAATAATTAGCCAGCCCAAGGAAAGATCTCAATTCCTTCACTGATTTTGGTGCTTGCCATTCCACAATGACCTGCACTTTGATTGGGTCCATTCGCACTTGATTTTGGCTAACCAAGTGCCCCAGAAAATTTATCTCTTGTCTTGCAAATTCACACTTCTCCATTTTGACATACAATTGGTACTCCCTCAAACGAGACAGCACTCTTGTCAAATGCGACTTATGTTCATCCAACGTTCTACTATAAATGACTATGTCATCTAAATAGACAACGGCAAATTCATCTAAGTATTCATAAAGGACATCATTCATAAGATTTCAGAATGTAGCAGGTGCATTCGTCAACCCAAACGGCATGACCAAAAATTCATATGCGTCATACCTTGTGACACAAGTTGTTTTAGCCTCATCTCCTTCTGCTATTCGCACCTGCCAATAACCAGACCGCAAATCCAGCTTTGTAAACCAGCACGCCTTGCTCAATCTATCCATCAAATCCTGCACCAATGGAACCGGGTATTTGTTCTTCACTGTTACTTTGTTCAATGCCCGATAATCAACACACATCCTTAGAGTCCCGTCCTGTTTCTTTTTGAATAGAACAGGTGCACCAAAGGGAGCTCTAGAAGGCTGAATCAGTCCTGCATCAAGTAAATCATTTAACTGTTTCCGTAATTCAGCCAACTCTTTTGGCGCCATTCTGTAAGGAGGTTGAGCAGGCGGCACTGAACCAGGAAGCAACTCAATTTTGTGATCAATAGCCCTTCTTGGTGGCAAGTTTTTAGGCAGCTCAGGCGGCATCACATCAGTAAAGTCACTCAAGATTCGAGCGACGCAATCCGGTGCTTCAATTTGCACATCGGGATTTACTTCAACCATAGCAGCAAGGAAAGTATCATCTCCTTTTTAAACCCTTCTCGACCATCATGGTAGAAATCACAGAAGCCCTCCTTTGAGTTTCCTCTTTTCCGTATGGGTGAACAACTTTTACAAAACCAGGAGCCTTATCATTCATGGTCATTACTCCGTCCAAATGTGGCATTGGAACGAAGCAGTTCTTACTCATGAAATCAATTCCGAGAATCACCTCGAAATCTTCTAAGGGAATCACCATCAGATTCGCCTTCCCTTTCCAGTTTCCAACAGACATGAGGACGTCATAAGCCATACCCACAATGGCTTGTGCTTTGGCATTCAGTGTCTTCATATAGGAGGACATTTTCTCACACTCAAACCATACTTATGCACTAAATTGGTCGAGACGAAGGTGTGAGTAGCGCCAGTATCGACCATTGCTACCACAGCCTTCTCACCAATTTTCATTTCAATGTGCAAAAGCAAGGAATGAGGGTTCGTCTCATTGCTTGTAGCATTTACCAATGAAATAACGTTCAACAATTGTAAAGGATTTACCAATGCAGCAGCAAATTCTCGGCCTTCTCCTTCACCATTATTTTCAGTAGCAAGCAAAGCATTCACCCGTTCCCGATTTGGACAATTCTTGGCAATATAAACCTTGAAGCTTTCAATATAAAAACTTGCGAGTGAAAGTTTACACTCGAGGATTTGACTAATTTATTGGGGTTGTTGGCTAAGGCCTGATGTGGAGACTATTGCAGTGCTGAGTTACTACTTGCCCTTACTGTATTGTGAATTTTCGAACTTGGGTTGTGTTCCCGTCCATCCTTCGGTGTATTATTGTGGTGATCCGTTGTTGTTTACTATTTTTCCTGCCTTGTTGTAGTCGTTCTGTTGTTAGCCATATTGTGTAGATAATAGATAGAGGTTATACTTCCGTTATTTTTGTACTTATACTTGTTCAGTTTATTAGACCAATGGGTGTCTTGACTAGTCCTCGTCACTACTTCACTGAGGTTAGTCTTGATACTTACTGGGCACTGCTATGGTGTTCTCATACTACACTTCTGCATATTTTTTGCAGATCCAGGTATTGGTCGTTAGTAGCTGTGCGGATCCTTGCTGAGGAAACTCAAGGTAAACTTGCTGCTGCGTTCGCAGGTATGGCTGTATTGTGGTCCGGGCCCAGCCCGGGACCGGCCTGCCAGCCCATATGAGTTATGGGCTAAACGGGCTGGCCCGTATGGTCTGGGCCCAAGCGATCCTAAGATCCCACAGTGGGCCGGTCCTTAATGGTGAGACCATGAGCCCGGGACCGGCTTCCATTGGTGGGTCGGTTCAACCGGGCCTAATAGCTATTTTAAAAGAAAAAAAATTAAATTGACCAACAGTTGGAAATTTAAAAAATAGTCGTTGGCCTTCCAATTTAGCCGTTTGGCACTTTCAAAAATAGCCATTTGCCCCCCAAACTTTGTTTTAACCCCAAACATTTTATAATTACGCTTTTTCCTTATTCTCAACTATAAATACCCCCTCATTCTTTCATTTTTTCTCACAAAATCATCAATCTCTCTCTAATTTTCTTCTATAATTGATAACTTTATTATTGCAATTTGTGAAAAATTGTGAAGTTGGTGAATTGAAGTATTCAAGTCTTCAACGATATACAATTTTTAAGCAGTTGTTCGTCAATTCGGTAAACTCGTTCCAACTCTTAAGTTTTAATATTATAGTTTTGTTTGTTTTACTTTGTATAATTATAATTAATACGGCCTTTTCCTTGAAAAAATATTTGGTAATAAGGGAAAATCTAAAATTGGTAAATCTAGTGGCCAAGCTACTACTCCTCCCCCAGCTCCCCGACCCAAACCTGTTACCCGTCCTCCTCCACATGTTATTCTTGATAGTGATAACTCTTTATTTCAATTAACCGATAGTCAATTTATCATGATATTTCACCAGGTGAAAAATTAAATGATGAATATATGAATGATATTTATGGTAATCCAATTATTGATGAAAATGATGATGAAAATATAGATTTAGATAAAATGCAACCGGATGATGATACACCTACTAGTCATGTTGTTGAAGTTAACTCAACTGATAATAATCCAAATGATGCCCCCGCCTGACCCTCCTGTAGTAACCCCTACTTTTAATAGACAACCTTCTAAACGGTGCGAAACATCTCTTGTTTGGCACTTTTTTATTCAACTAAGAGATCAAAATAAGGCTAAGTTTAAAACTTGTGGAACTTTGATGACTCATAAATTTACTGTAGACCGTAGCGTTACGGGTAGTTTGACTAACACATAAAGACACACCCTAAAGATAAAGCTAGATTTCTTCAAATGAAAGCTGCGCAAGAGGGGACAAGTCTAGGTACTCAGGTTAACCCTAGTACCGAGTCAAATCTAGTTCAACCGGGAATTAACATTGTTACCGTTGGAATTTTATATTACGATCCAAATAAAGATCGTGAAAAATTGGTAAAAATGATTACTGTTATGTGCTTACCCTATCGTTTTTCTTTTAATCCTCACTTTGTGCATTATATTAGAAGAGTTTTAATCCTACTTATAAAGGATGGCCTCGCACAACCGTAAAGAGCGATATTTATAAATATAAACATGAATATGAACAATATTTCTCTATTTATTTACTCATAAAAATTGTCGCGTTGCTATTACTACTGATATTGGTAGAAGTGGTAATGACTGTGATTATCTTACTGTTACCAGTCATTGGATTGATGAGGAATGGATAATGCAAAAGCGCATTATTGCTTATAGAATAATTAATTCACGTCACACATGGAAGTTTATTGCTAACAACGTTGCAGATATTTGTAGATATTTTTGCATTAGAGATAAAATAATGTCAGTTTCAATGGATATGCTTCTAGTAACACTAATGATATAGTCTTGCTTACAACTACACTAAATCCTGCATTTAGTAATATTTTCTATGTTAGATGTATTTGTCATATTTACCATTTATTCGTCGGTGATGGTATGTTTCTAAATGTTGAAATTGAAAATGAGGGAGAGCTTGGAAAAATTAGTACTCTTCAGAGATTGGATCCGTTAGGAACGAAGAAACTGTGGACTTGCTGAATCACAACCAGAGATAGACGAAGCTTACGAATAAATGCTAGCGGAACTTGCGGAGGATGCTTCTTCGCCTGGAAGTGGTGATGAACAAGCTTCTTTTCCGCCACCATCAACGGAAATTCCTCCGAACCTTCAAGGATTTATGAAATTTACAAGAGATAATATGTAGACTAATATGTAACTTGTATTTTGGTACATCTTCATTAGTTTTTTTTCCTTTCAATGGTGGTATTAACACCTTGTTGAGCTCATTCCATTGGGGGGAGGAAGACTAAGAAAGATATTGCCATTTTTTGTTAATGTCGTAATAATAAAAATTATAAGGCATTCCCTTGAATATTTTTTTATAATATTTTTGTGTTTAATTTTGAATTCCAAGATTTAAGTCACTGTTATATAATATAATTTATAATAAATTGCTTTAGATAAAAAATATTTCAAAAAAAAAAAAAAAAGCCCGGCCCGCTTAGCCCGGGCCCATATGGGTTGGTTACACCCACTAGGACTGTTTAGCCCAGGACAACTTGGGACCGGCCCGCTAGAGCCTGGGACTGTTTGGCCCGCCCATTTAGGCCCGGATCACAATACATCCTTATTCGCAGGCTTCGGAGTCACCTTCCTATTCTGTATTTACACTGTTTTTACTTACTTCCAAACAGTTGTATTTAGAAGTTGTAGTAAACTCTGTAGAACTTATGACTTGTACTACCGATTTTGGAAAAATTATAAATTCTGTAAAGATTTCTATATCGAGGCTGTTAGGTTTTCATTATTATTATTGTTGTTATTAAATAAGTGTTAGGCTTACCTAGTCCCTAAGATTAGGTGCCATCACGATACCAGAGAGAAAATTGAATCGTGTAAACTACGGACCTTCAAATCACAATCCGGACATGCTCATAAATCCAAAATTACCCCACGGAGCTAACAGAGCCCTCAAAGCTCCATTCCGGAATCGTTTACACAAAAATCAACATCTGGTCAATCATTTCAACTTAAGCTTTCATCCATGAGAATAAGTGTCTAGTTTCATTCTAAAATCTCTCCGGACCCGAACCGATACTCTGACAAGTCACATAACAACCATAAAGTACAAAATGAGCAGTAAATGGGAGAACGGAAAAAGAACTCTCAAGAGGACTGGTCGGGTCGCTACAATTTTATACACCTATAGAAGTTCAGTACATATATAATTATCACTTAGAAGATCAGTTGTATGTTAGTGTATCATGTATGTAATCAGATTTTAGTTAATTGATTTACCTATATTATCCAATGTGCTAGCCAAAATGAAGGTCCCAGTGTATGTTGATTTGAGGTGGCTTCCATCCACAACCACGATGGGTCTATGATAATCAAAACCTTTTATAAAAGCATACAATGATATATACAAATACATGAACTCATTTTCAGGCATTTTTTCATTCTAATATGTGAACCGGGATATGTTGTATCTAAGACGTATAAGTATGCCAGTAATTTATTGTATGAATCTGTTGGTTCCCCCCTCAAGATATTTACTGCCTTTTCTCTAGCGCGCCACACCAATATGTAACTGACATCGACACTGAAGTCCAATTTCACATCTATTATATCCCTTGGCGTGCATTTCCTTTTATAATTAGTAAACTTAGATCTAATCATTTCCCCAAGTTCCTTGGCATTGCGAATACACCGTATTCTTCAATGAACATATATACTTATCATGGAATTCTGAATATTTTGGATTTGTTAATACTTTGAAGCCTTAAATTTTCATTCACAATGTTCTTAAACACATATAAGGATATAGCTATAAATACAATTTGAATACACACACAATCAGTTATGAATTCATAAAACATAAAATGAAATATACAGTAAGTTATTATTTCAAGACAAATACAGAATGCATTATGCAGTTCTAATATGTAAAAGCAGTCAAATAGTAAGTTTATTCTAATTAATACATAACTATATAAACACCATAACCTGATAGCATTTGAGCTCTCAATGGGGAATTGAAACCTTGTAGTGATTGCATATTGTTCCATCACAACCTTTATTGTCGCCTTATCCTTGTATACTTGTCCTTCCATTGCCTCTTTTTGATTATTGTTCAAAATAATCAAATCCTTTTCCAGTTCGAAAACCTCAATTGATTCACCTGAGTTTAACGACGTCAGTGCTAGTGTATCACTTGTATCAACTTTATGCACACCATTGGTGTATTCGAAATGCGCTAGGTCACTTTGAATTATACTTCCTCCTTCTGCAATTTGTTTATCCATTGTAGTTATATATAATGGATACATCCTGAATTTTCTGTTCTACTTTTCAACTCTACATACACCCTAAAATCCATGTCGTTGTGTATTTCCATAGGCATACAATTGCCTTTTACTTTATATTCGATTTAATTGACTTCAAACTCAAGTCTATATCAAGTTGCTTTGGAATTTCAACAACTAAATTATTGTACGAAGCATACTCCGTTATCACTATCCTCTCTATTGAATAATCGACATGATAATTTTTATTGTTTCACTTCTCAGAATGTTGAATTAATATGGTTAATCTTTTCATTATTGTATTTGCATTTAAAACTTAATCAGGAGATAATGCAATGTCGAGCGCAAAAATTATAAATGATCAAACTACAGTGAATGCGTAAATTCAATTACTACTGCTCCTGTTAATAACTGTATCAGTGCCACACGAAAATCAATCCAATCAATATCGGTCGGAACACAACCTCACACACTCAAAAAATAATCTTCATGTATCGCTGAAGCTTTATCTGAAAATCTCAACGCATTTTTGGAACCATCGAATACAATTCCCACATCGTATATGCTCTATTTTTTTAAAAAAATTCCGAAAAAATCTTCTAATTATAGAGTAATAAAGAGTCGTGCTCCAATTGTGTGGGTTGAGATCGTTTAAGCGCGGTACACGTTGATTTATTCGATTTTCGTTATTAAACTATTGTCATCCCTATTTTTTTAGGCGAATTACCCCATTATATTTATAAATACAGTCGCGCGAACAGATATAATACAACACCGTAATAACAAAATTATAGCTACGACTAATAAATATAAATATTATAGCTATATCACATTAATAGATACTTAACTATAGTAATTTCTGAAAATTCCTTTATATGTTATGCCATCTAATTGAGCTTAGATGAATGCATTGGATCGAGGGGATGGGCCGAGTATGAAAATGAAATCATTCAATTATTGAATTTGGATCTGTTAACCTTAAGGCTCGTATGTCAAGTGAAATGATGTTACATCCCCCCTCCCCTTTACTATAATATTATTTTTCTCTTTCTTTTTATTTTTGGGGGGAGGGGGATGATAGTTCGACTTGTTTGCATCATATTTAACTAGACGATTAGGGAAATTAACTAAGATTAGGTAAGAGAATAAATATTCCGACTTCACACAGTGTCTAACACCTTCCTTTTGCTAATTGTACCTTCTAATCCAAAAATTAGGATTGCTCACTAGTAGAAGCCTCTTAAATTTCCAAAGCAAAACTTGATTTAAAGAAAAATAACAAATGAAATAGGCACTTAGCATCTAGGGGTGTCAAATAGGAGAGTTAGGCTGATTTTGGACGGGTCAAAATAGGCCGAGTTAATGAATGGGGCGGGTCAAAGTAACTTGGGCAGAAATGGACTTGGTCAAGCTGGATTAAAATTTGGGTCATAGCCTAACTTGACTAGCTTTTATCAAGCTTTAATTATTGTATATTATTTTTTTATGAGTTGTTTAATTATTAAATAAGAATTTTTTTTCTTTTGCTACGATCATATATAACGTATCAAACAAAAATGGGTTATTTAAAGATACTTTAGCAAAGTTACTTATGGATCAATTTGGGCTAAAAATCAACCCAACATTAAATGAACTAAAATGGATTGGGTCAAGTTGACTTGAGTTCAACAAATAAGCGGGTCAATAACGAGTCCAGCCTTGGACAGATTAGGTGGATCAAATGGATTTGAGCTCAAATCGCCACCCCTAATAGCACCCTTAGAAAAATATTTTCATTTTTTATAGCTAATAGTAGTATTGGCTAGGGCTGGGCGGTCGAGCAGTTCAGATTGGATATAAAAATTTAGATTTGAATTTTCGATTTTTGGATTGAAGAAATGACAATCTAAAGCCACTCCAAATAAACTGGGATTTGATAGAATTTTTTATATTCGATTTCGAATTAATCGGTTTGGATATTTTGAATTTCGGTCAGCTTATAAGTTGAGATATTTCTTTTTTTGACAATATAAATATCCAAATGAAGTACTCATGTTAAATTTCCTGAAAAGTTTCTCATTCTGACCGCAGTCATCCAAATAAAATATTCAAGTAATAACATTATTATCAAGAAAATGCAATAAAGACATTAATACAACCGATAATAAGTAGCAATAGAAAAACCATGTCCAAATAAAAAGTATTTGAGCTTAACCTATTAATTAATATTGAATATGTGAGATAATATCTAATAAATAGGGTATTGAACTTATTATTATTGGCATATAGATAATGGACTAAATATAAAATATAAAATATAAAATTTTTGAATTTTCGGATATCTAAAAATCCAAAGTATCAAATCCAATATCAAAATTTTTTAAAAATTAAATTCAAAATCCAATCCGTATTCCACAAAATCCAAACCATATATTCAAAAAATTTAAATTTCGATTTAAATTTCGAATTTGTCCAAACTATTACCACTCCTATTGGCTTATCCCTTTCCTAGCAAGATTCATAAAGTGGGGATGGAATATTATTAAACTAAAAAATTCTACCCCATTAGATTGTTGGAAAGCGTGAACAGTACAAAAATACAAGTTGCAAAATGGCATGGTATGTCTAATTACCAATGGCTGATGACGGCTGATGTAAGAAAATAAAAATCTAGTCTTAGTGGAATATGACTTGGACCAAGCAAAGAGAGACTATGACAACAATATTATACTGTAAGTGGTGGTTTGGTACGAGACTAAATTATTTTAAGAATTATAATATTTGGACTAATTTATTTTATTTGGAGATAGGATAAAATAATTCGAAATTTAATAAAATAAAATGGAATAAAATAGAATATTAAAAATTAAATTTGGAGATAAATATATATGTACTATGCGTGATTGACGATATAAATTTATAAACTAAACACATTATAAATTTAATCATACTGCTTATCCTACCTTATCATTCGTATCAAAAAAAGTTGATTGCGGACTCAAAAGTCAAAGATATTGAAGGCACGTTACGACGCCGGTGTATCTTAGGAGATTTTGTTTAACCATTTATTCAATATTAAACATTTCTTATGAACAAATAATCCGTTAACCAATTAGATTACAAGTCACTTCGATTCGTGACTACTTGCACGCAATTCTCGATTCTCGCATCAAAATTTCTTGTTGTTGCAAAGTCATTTGGAAGAGTTAATTAAACTTATCCCGTTCATAGTTTTTGCTTTTACTTGCAACTTACATGGTTATTGTTTACCTTGAAATACGAGTAACAATTAAATTTGTAATGTGGTTATAAAGAAACATAATCTAATTAAATGATAATTGGTAAATGACTAAATAAATAAATGAATTAAATGATTTAATGGATCGAACCCGTATAATTACAAATTGTCAGCCTCGATCTGGATTATACTCGAGAACAGTTTGCCAAGAACAATAAGAACATCAATGAAAATATGCACAACTCATATACGAAGAGTTAATAGTAAATAAAAAGAGTGTTTGTAATCAGCAATGTGCGTAAGAACTTGAATGTGACGATAATTATGATAATGAATGCCTTACAAATGAATAGGGTTCCTCTTTATATAGTAGAGGAATCCTAAATAAGGAATGATTCTAATTGTGGAAGTAAAGTACATGATTGGCATTATTAAGCGCTAATAGCTCTACTGGCTCCAAAATTCTCGCCGGGATCGATAGTCGATTGCGGATATCTCGTGATTTCATTACTATGGTGTCGATATAGGCCGATCTCAATATCTCAGCCTCCAAATTCGCTGGGCCCGAACTCACTTTGATCCAAATTTATAATCGAGACATACCCCTCGAACCTATAGACTCGGACAACTTCGATTTTTACCATACACAGATAGTCCCCGCGTTTCTTAGAATGAAAAGATAAAAAATAATTTGAGCCTCGATTTTCTTTGTACCTCGATCATGACGTCATTCTTATAACGTAAGCGACGGATGTGACCAAAACGTCCCACCGATTCGGTCCCCAAGAACCATAAATGTATGTCAGCTATTGGTCGGCCACTAGCGGCACTGAACCGTCATTTTGAACCTATAAATACCATCTCTTTAATAGATTGAAAATTTTACTTTGCTTTGATCAGAATCTCTTGAGCTCACAAACCCTTTTGTTTCCTTCTCACCGCCGTTCATCAGACCACTGTTTCTCCTACCGGAACCGCCGGCCACATACCCTCTCTTTTGCTCTCAACTCGTATACAAATGGCAAAGACCTCCTAAACAATACCGCAAAAGGAGAAAGCTCCATCTTCTTATTCTCAATTGGCCGGTGATAAAACGCTGTAGAACCGGCTGTACACGAATACGTACCCAGCTCCTGCATCCTCAGAACCGACTTTAAGGTCGATAACCCCTTGTCAATGCTAGGCCGATGTGAGCACATGTCGATGTACATGTGTTAAATTACCATAGGCCATCTCGATGCCATGAAAGCAGATTATAGATGGGGCCTGGAGGTGGTGGTGCAAATCCCTTCGCCTGAAGAGAGCATCACCACTTATGTGAAGGGGTTCTTGAGTGTGTACACTTATCCCTTCACACTGGGTCCCGTGGACCCCGTGATCTTCGACTTCCGTAAGAGATATGAGGTCACGCTTGGTCAACTTCACCCCTCGCTTTGGAGCGTACTGATCATGATGCGCTACTACTCCAACGAGGTCGGGGGTTTGGAGTTCACATTGGACCATCTCATGCGGTTATACAGACCTCGACTCTATCGAGGGTTGATCAGAGTTAATTGTCGAGAAAACAAAGCTTTATTCTTGAATATCGACGAAGATAAAGATCGGGGCTGGATGAGCCGATTCATACGGGTGAGGACCTGTGACATAATACCAGAAGACAAGATGCCGTTCCCCGAGGAGTGGAGAGCCAAATTTGAGTATCCTTTGTTCTTTTGGTTCGATGTCCTAGTAGATTTTGCCTGATGTTTTTATTTGACTATGCAGTCGATCCTTGGATGACCGAGGCGGTGCCTGACTTTGAAGATTGGATACATAGGATGGCCTCCACCTCGACCCTAGCTGAACGACTGTAGAGGGATTTGTGTAAAGGCAAGTGGAAAGCCAAAAACCACGGTAAGGTCCCTTCTCGTGTATTCCGAAGTAACCATCCCCCTCTTTCCCATTGTTAATCTCCAGTTTATGTATGTTTGACAAAAGACGCCATCATGAGGCCCTTGAGCAAAGTGGAGAAGTCAAATCTCCGGCCCCAGGGCCAGGAAAGGACAAGAAAAGGAAAGACATCTCTCAATTCGAGGTCTCTAAGCCCAAGCCTCGAAGGGTGAGGAGAAAATCAGTCCGCCTCACGGCGGATACGGTCCAAAATTTAAGGCACCAGGAAAAGAAAGAGGAGGAAGAAAACTCCTCGGCGTTGCTATATCGTCCCTGAAAAGCCATCGAGGTTGCCACGCTTCCTGAACTGCCGCCCGTTGCAACTGGGTCTCACGGAGAGGAGGCTTCAAAAATAAAGTCGGGGGTGAACCCCAAGTCTCTTGAGGTCGAGGCGGTATCTCGATCGTCCACTTCTACACTAGGAAAGGCTGGTTTCGAGACTAGAAATGTCGGTCAGAGCACTCCGAGTGATTCGCTCAGGGCCATGACAATAGGTCAAACGTCATCCATGCCGGTCTTTTCCGAAGAGGCGATAAAGGATGCCCAAATGCTGAAGACCCCCGAGATCGGCAGAGGCTCCAGTGCTGGTGATCCTTTTTAGGATTGCTTCCTGGGGGTCGATGATGCCTCCAACATCACCGATGCTTCGATCCTCAGGGCGGAGGCCAACGCCTTTTCTCTAAGGTAAGTGTTTGTTGACTTTTGGTCATTCCTTCTTATAGTTTATTTTTTCTAACTCGTGTTCTTTTCCTCTGTATAGGCTTCTACCAAATTCTGCTCTAACCTTAGCCAGTGTGAAGCCGAACTCTTGAGGGTCTCGGGGGAGAGGAACATTCTGAAGGGTCTTTATGGCCAAAAAGACGAGGTCATAAAGAACCTTCAAAGGGAAAAGCGCATGAGGAGGAGGCCGAGCTGGACAAGCAAGTAATTGCTTTGCTGATACAGCATGGGGTCGACCCCACTGTGGAAGTTAACTCTTCAAAATCTCAACTGCAGCAGAAGGTGGAGAAAATCGATCTCCTTCCGGCGGAGGTCGGCCAGGTCAAGACCGATTGTAATCGATGGAAAGCCAATATGGACTGCCTTGTTGTTGAAAAAGAAGAAGCTTTGGCCAAGTTATCTTCGACGGAGGCCCAACTCCTAGATCTCAAATAAATGGGCTCTGCTCAGGAGAAAAGGGTCGAAGAGCTCGAAGTCGGGCTTGGTGAGGCCAAGGCTGAAATTGAAAAGACCAAAGCCAAGGCAGACAAATCCATATCGCAGTACCGGACTGATGCCCTGGCAGTTCAAGCGCAGCTGAGGGAGGCTTCTGATCAGGAGCAACGGCGTAGTGAATTGGCTAAGTACCGATCCTAAAGGGAAGAGCTCGAGGAAGTTCAATCTCGAGGTGTTGACCTTTCCGAAGAGATTTCTCGGGCCAAAGAGCTCGAGGAAGATGCCTGCCAGCTCGTCTCTTCAGATGATGGTGATGACGACGATGGGTTTGGTAGTAGAGAAGATGGCGGCGAGGTTGTCGAAGAAGATGCCCCTGAACAAGCTGTTCGGGGAGAAGCTGATGTCGAGGGGGTGATCACGCCTAACTATGTCTTATAAAAAGGACAAAGCGGTCGCTACAAATATAATCCAATTTAAATCTGGAGTCGAATCCACAGGGAACTGACCTATTCACTACAACTCTTAATAAGGTTAAGCTCAGACAATTTCCGGATGCAATACTTTTATCAATAAGCAGTGGAATTTATTTAACTAAAGTAAAATGATAAGAAAACTAACAATAATCCGGAATAAAGATGAATTCAAGGGTAGAAAGATCTAGGGTATTGATTTCCCTAATTGCCGGATTAATTCTTAACTCTTAAGTTATAATCTCGCCGTAGTATTCTATGATTATTATGAGTTATAGGCTACTGTAATCATCTCTCGATCAATTACGATAATTTACTAGAAGCATTCTTCGGAACTACTCTAGCTAACAATTTATGCAACTCAGAATTATCTCACTAAAGCTTCGTTATTTCTAAACTCACTTTTAAATTCGAGTAATGAATCTCTTCAATTATCTAAAAGTAGTGTTGTTCAACAACAATCTAACCAAGTGTTCTTTCTCAAGCAACACAAGGTAATTAGACATGATTAATCAAGGGCCCATTCAATTAATCACAATACAAAACGTAGTTGAACAATCATAGAACAAACACGGATTGATTCTATCAGAATGAGTTAAAAACTTCATCCAACAATTGGTTCCATCAAACCTAGAATAAATGTTTAGCTACTCATACTAAAATAAGACAAAGCAATAATATGGTTCATGATTCACAACTAATGGTAAAAAGAAGAAGAAAGAAAAACTCTAAAGATGGCTTGATCTCCTCTCACTTGATCTTGCCTCCAATTGAGTCTAAAACAAGCTTAAACTGACTTTTGGGCGACTTTTGGATTCTTATTGGTTTAGGTTAATTTCCCAGGAATTTAAACTTTAGCCCTTAAAATCTCCCACTGCTAAATCCTCGACTGCGGTTGTTCATGAACTTTCTGTTTCTGCACCATGTTCCATCGCGCGGACCTGGATTTTACTGCTTTCTTTGACTTTTCTTGCTCTTTTTCATCCGCGCTATCATTGATTGGCCTTGTATGTCCATAATTGACTCTAAAACGCTCTTCATCTTCCTCCTAGCTCGGAGTGGCTCCTGCACAACATAAAAATCTCAGTTAGAGCATTTTGTTATCTTTTATCATTTAAACATCAATAAAGTATGGTTAATTTAGAGTATAAATAGCGTCTACATTGCATAATATATGTTACTATCAGGGGGCTAGCCCTGATAGTAATTAGGTTTTAGCTTTTTTCTTCCGTTTCTTTTGTAAGGCCCTGGTTGGCCCTTGTGTACTTATATAAGCAAATATTCCTTGATGTCTCTGTGTCCTTGTATGTTTAACTATCTCCACTGGAGAATTCTTTTTTCTCATTTTCCGATTGAAATAAACCCTTACGCTTTTTATTTTTGTGGGGGCAAGTCCCCAAGTCACGAAGGCAAGTCCCCGATTCCGAAGCTCATTTGAGAGTTTGTCTCGGGGACGACATGTTTCAAACTAACATACAAGTTATCTCCAGTAGAAAAGCTCGAATAATTTTATAAGATAGAGTAGGCTCTTAGGTTTTATCAACGATTATTAAGATTTCGAGCTCGAATTGTTTGTTTAAGCTCGTAATAACCAGACCCTTGGGGTTGAATTGAACGAGAGCGTGGTCTCGATTTTTAATTGTATTGGCATTTTGGCTCATGAGATCGTCCCTTGCGCTATTTTATATCAGCCCTTAGTCTCTTTTAGGTTTTCCCTTAGGCTCTTTAAAGTTGGGCTAGTTTGGCCTAGCGGCTATAATTTTCCCTCTTCGGCTAAAAGACTTAGTGAAAATTTCTCATGCCTTAGCATATGTTTTTTATACCCATTGGGTTTTTTGAGGTTTTGACGATCGGAACCCAGGTTTTTTTAACCTGTTTGTGTTGAGATGATTTAACATCTCGAAAGCTGATGTTATCGAAGCCTTTGAATTATTTGGGGGTTGATTTTATCGAAGCCCATATTTATTTGTTTTGCCGAGGGTAGCCTTTTTTAACAGGTTTCTCAAAGTATTTGAAGGCCTTTAGTTTATGGCGGAAGTCGGACGTCTCCGAGCCGCATAATTTCAGTCGTAGCCTTTTTACATGACTGTAGTCTGTAATATGGTCATAGCCTTAGGTATGTCTCTTGGACTTTTTTCCCGATACCATTCCGAACTTGTTCGAAATTTTAGTCCCGAGTGTGATGGCCTTGGCCTGTATATCGGGGGGTTCCTCTTTGAGGTCATATAACTTCGAACCTTAGATAGCTCGAGTAAGTAGTCTCCTAGTGTTCGAGGTACGTTTGCACTCAGCCCTTGGGCCATTTTCACGAGCGTTAGTTTTGCGCTATAGATCATAAGTATGCGACTTGTATAATAGAAATTCTACTTCGAACACGAGATGTTTGGGAAAAAGAAAGAAATTCTTTGTATTATTCATATATGCGTACATGTTTTGTTATCGAGGATCGGCTATTCTACATGGACACGGTTCGTTCGACCGTTTGGCCCATCACAAAATATTTCCTATCGAGACCCATTTACATAACATCCGAGGGTGATGCCTCCCAGTATTCGAGGTTGATTGCAAATAAGCCTTGGATACTGTTGAATTATCCCCATGTAGCACATAGTTGTTGCCTCGTTAAAAACCTCGTCGGAAAAACCCATTTGGGATAAAAATCGATCTAAGGGAAAAAGAGTGCAACACGCACTTTAAAAACTGAGGTTTCGATTTCTTGGGCTGGGTACCTGCAATAAGTTAGTTTCTTATATTTAAGTAAAGGAAAAAGGAGAGATCCATACCTTAGAAATAATATCGCTTGAGAAGTGATATGTTCCAATTATTTGACAATGGCTCGCCATCCATTGTTCCAAGCTTGTATGACCCTTTTCCGCCTATGTCGAGAATCTGATAGGGTCCTTCCCAATTAGGGCCGAGTTTCCCTTCGTTAGGGTCTCGAGTATTGATAGTGATCCTCCTTAAGACCAAGTACCCAACTTTGAAGTGCCGAATATTGGTTCTTGTGTTGTAGTATCTCTCGATTCGTTATTTTTGGGCGTCCATTCAAACGAGCGCCGCTTCTTGTCTCTCATCCAATAATTCAAGGCTGGTATTCATTGACTCGTGGTTTGATTCTTCCGTTGCATGTCAAAATCTGGCGCTGGGCTCTCTGACTTCGACATGTATTAAGGCTTCGGAGCCGTAGACCAAAGAAAATGGGGTTTCCCCGATGCTGGATTTCGATGTCGTTCTATATGCCCATAGAACCTCGGGTAACTTTTCTCCCCACTTTCCTTTGGCTTCGTTTAGCCTTTTCTTCAAGTTTTGGATGATAGTTTTATTTGTTGACTCGGCCTGTCCGTTTCCACTAGGGTGATATGGCGTAGATAATATCCTCTTTATTTTGTGATCTTCGAGGAATTTCGTTACCTTACTTCCGATGAACTGTTTGCCATTATCACACACTATCTCAGCAGGTATCCCAAATCGACACGCAATGTGATCCCATATGAAGTGGATCACCTCTTTTTCTCTAACATTTTCGAAGGCCCGTGCTTCAACCCATTTAGAGAAATAGTCAGTCATAAATAATATGAATCTAGCTTTACCTGAGGCTGATGGTAGAGGTCCGACGATGTCCATTCCCCATTTTATGAATAGACACGAGGATAAGACCGAGTGAATCTATTCACGGGGCTGATGAATCATCGGTGCGAACCTTTCACATTTTTCGCATTTTCGAATGAACTCCTTAGAGTCCTTCTCCAAGTTATCCCCAATAGTATCCTGCTCTGATGACCTTTCAAACTAGTGACTCGGCGCCAGAATGGTTTCCACAAGTGTCTTCATGGATTTCTCGTAAAACATAATTGGTATCTCCTAGCCCCAGGCATACGGCCAATGGACCATCGAACGACCTTCTATATAACGTTCCGTCCTCGTTCAATGTGAACCAAGCTGCCTTAGTCCGTACGGTCCTCGATTTCTTGGGGTCCGAGGGTAGCTTCCCATTTTTTAAGTATTCGATATACTTGTTCCTCCAATACCAAGTTAAGCTTGTAGAATTTATTTCAGCGTGCCCTTCCTCGATTATAGACCTCGAGAGCTTGACGACAGTCCCCGAGCTAATTTCATCTTCGTCGATCGATGATTCCAAGTTGGCAAGTGCATCGGCCTCGGTGTGCTGTTCCCGAGTTACATGATGCAGAGTCCATTCTTTGAAGCGGTGCAAAGTTGATGCGTGGCTAGAATTCATGATTTTAAGCCTTATATACCTTACAATGTATGTGCTTTTGGGATAAAAATACATGTTATATGTTCATAATAGAGTCTATTTCATGTGTAGGTGAATTGGAGAGGGAAGCCGAGACTAATGGATGCATAAACGTCAAAAATACGCTCAAGAGTCGAAAAGGAGCAACCCGGGCTATAGTGGGGCGTGTTGGCCTTAAAGCCAGGCCAACCCTAGCTATAGTGGGGCGTTAGACCCATAAAGCCAGGCCTATCCTGGCTATAGTGGGGCGTTAGAGCCATAAAGCCAGGCCTAGCCTGGCTATAATGGGGCGTTTGGGGCTTAACGCTTGGGTCCCGGGTCCGGTCAATTCCGAGTTTTGAAGGTTTTAAGTGTTTTCCGGTTTGAATAGAAGTCTCCTACACGTTTAGGGTTTGTCCCAAACTTATAAATAGACCGAAAAACACAACTTTGAGGAGATTATTCACGATTTTGGATGAGGAGATTCACGTGGAGGAACACACACCACGCTTGAAGGAGGCTTCTACCTAGTTTTTCTTCTCTTCTCTTCCTTTAATTTCATAGTTCATTAGTTCTAGAGTTTTGGGTGCTACATGAACGTTGTAGTTTGAAGCTTGAATTGTTCTTATTATTTTATCATATTGGTTTATTTATTCAATCTTGCGCTTAATTATTTGATTGCTTGATCACCAATTGAATACTATCTACGAATCTAGGATTGAACTCGGGAGAGGGAATTCTAGATTGCATATAAGATTGGGTAGAGCAAGATCTTAACCCTTCAGGGGAGCGGATTTGCGGTTAGGATAGGAATATACCTAATCGCCTTGCTTGGTTATTATACATGCATTATTAATGTGTTCTTTTTAATCCTAATTTCATAGGAATATGGGTGTTAGGTTAGCTTGAATAGGCGAGTTGTACTTTGGGAGAAGGCTACGAGCAATATTAACCTCGTCAATCAATAAACCAGAAAAATTAATTAGATGATTGAAGTGGAAAACTCAACAGGATTGTTAGCTAACCCATAACTCTAGAATATCGGCTCGTATTGAATTCGTGTCTAATTTTGCCAATTTGTTTCTTTAATTTCATAGTTTACGATTCCAGATTAATTTTAGTTAACTATTCATACTTTAGTGTTTGCTTGAATAGATTAATTGTTTGAGTTTAATTTAGTTGATAGTTAATCACAAGTCTCTGTGGGTACGATATCTCGACTTACAATCATATATTACTTGTCGACCACGTATACTTGAGTGTGCGTTTGGGACGAACAAGTTTTTGGTGCCGTTGCCGGGGACTTAGAAAATTAACTATTCTACTAGATTGATTTTTTACTTTTGTCTATTTAAGTTTTTAATTTTTTTTATTTATTATTTGTATCTTTATTTAATATTTTACTATCTTTCTTGACATGGCATCTTGGAATAATAATTGGTCGAATAGTGGTTATTCTTGTCCATATTGTGAGGACCACACATGTGGCAATATTTTCCTTCTCAATCTAATGTGTGGAATTTTTGTAATGTGTGTGGTTGTCAAGGTGGCCATTGGGATGGTTGTCCTAATTCTTATTATCATTCTCAGAGCTTTTATTGTAATGTTTCTTACAATGTTAATGAGTTTGATAGGAACAAGGAAGTGGAGGATATGGAAAGCGTGGATCGTATTATGGACTTGATGAGACAAGCAGCGGAGCAACAAGTTCATGACACCTTAGCTACCAAAAGACTCCAGGGTAGAATGGATGAATTAATGGCCAATTTCCAAGAAGAACCTCAACTTGATGAAGAGAGCGAGGTCCCACCAGAAGATATGTTTGAAGAAGCAGATATAATGAGCCAATATTGGCTAGAGGAACAAGATCAACTAATAAAATCTCATGAGTTTCTTCGTGATGTTATTTCAAATATGACAGAGCAACTGATAGAAGGAAGAACTGAGCTCAGGCAAGAGATAGACCAATTTGGCTCAGATATCCATGACCTGCAGGCTCAATTGAATAAAAAGGTTGAGGTGTCTGATGCCCTACCATCAATA
>ML410380.1:61741-81505 GCA_005239525.1 Nicotiana knightiana
CAGAGTCGTGCCACGACTATAAATAAGGCGCTTGTTGGGAGGCAACCCAGCCTGTATATCTTTTCATTATTACTTTTTTTAGTGTCACTTTTGTGTTATTTTTATTTTTCAGAGTAGGGGAAGTCAGATACCCAAAAGTTGAAGCTGAGGGGCATGTTTGAGCTTAAGTGTGGGGTAATCCCGATTCTTAAGATTGAGAATCATGTCCGGGCTATGCCCGAGGGGGTCTCAGGGAGTCTTTCTCACCCTTGTTTTAATGTTTTTCTTTGTGATCATGCATCGAGGACTATGCATAACATAAGTGTGGGGTGGGGAAACTACTTTCTGAGGTGTAATTGTATAAAATTATTATTTTTTAGAAAAATCTCGGATTTTTCCCAACGATGGATCTGTTGGACAATTTTCTTGAGGGATAAAGTCCGATTTAAAAACACCAAAAAGATTTTTTTTTTTGTAGGATAGATAGGTAGTATCTCTTGGTTTTTCTTTTGGCACCGGTTCTTTTCCAAGGGTGTAACTTGAACCAGGCACTTTAATTTTTTTTTTTAGAGTATTTAGGAAGAAGCTGAGTAACTTAGAGATACCCTATGACATGTTTGATGCCGGCATATTAGGTGATGACATACATTCTTTTTTCCCTTATATTTGGTTTGACATGTGATGCCTGAGTAAAAATAAATAGCCTATTTTGTGATGCCGTAACTCAGTTGTTTGAATTGTATGCTACATAGTGCAATAGTACTTAATTCTCTCAATTTTGTGTGCTTGCTTGACTTGAGAGTTGAATAAAACCGTTGTGATTGAGTCATGTGCAAAGTGTGAGTGAGGTTTAGTGATCTTCTATGCTATCCTGTGTAGTCTAGAACTTGCCCCGTGTGTTAATCGAAGCGAAATTGTAGGTTATGCTAGTCTAGGAGATGACGTAGGCATTTTCTTTCTTGATCATGGATGTGCTTGTCACATAAGAATTAAAAATTTCCATTGCTAGCCCCTTTGAGCCTTTAGACCTTTTCTTTGTTACCCACATTACAAGACGTACCCCTCTTTTGTTCTTAAATTGAGAGACTTTTGCACCTTTTCCTCCTAAGGCACTTAGTCGCTAAAAGAAGTAAGGTGAGATATTGGGGATTAGTTTTTGTGTGAAGCCATGGAAGGGCACGTTGGTGCACAAAAATTATATTCAAAAGTCACTAGCCAATGAACTTTCATGTATGGAGTGTGTGTAGGAAATAAAGAAAAAACAATTATAGTCAAAGTATGTACAAAAAGATACACACCTCCAAGTTTTTATTAATTTGTGCTAGTGAAAATATAGAAGTGCTTAATTGAAAAGGGTTATGTTGAATATGAATTGTGGAAAGAGAATTTGTTGAGACGAATATGTGTTGAGTTGTGAAGGTAGTGTATTAAAGTGCTTAGGAGGGTTAGTCACTATTCCTAAATATATCCTACATGCCCCTTAGCCTACATTACAACCTCAAAAGTCCTGATTGATCCTAGATTTGGCTAACTTGAATTAGTGGAGATCTACACTACGGGAAAACTTATGGTACGACCACGGGATACATATGAATTCCTTGTGAGAGTGAGTGAATTTGTTCAATTGTGTGATGTCCTTAAATAATGTTCNCCATTATATACCTTTCATTTTATGTGCTTTTGTGATAAAAATATACGTTATATGTGCATAATGGAGTCTATTTCATGTGTAGGTGAATTGGAGAGGGAAGCCGAGCTAAATGGATGCATAAACATCAAAAATACGCTCAAGAGTCGAAAAGGAGCAACCTGGGCTATAGTGGAGCGTTTTGGCCTTAAAGCCAGACCAACCCTGGCTATAGTGGGGTGTTAGACCCATAAATCTAGGACTAGCCTGGCTATAGTGGGGCGTTAGACCCATAAAGCCAGGCTTAGCCTGGCTATAGTGAGGCGTTAGACCCATAAAGCCAGGCCTAGCCTGGCTATAATGGGGCATTTGGGGCTTAACGCCTGAGTCCCGGGTCCGGTTAATTCTGAGTTTTGAAGGTTTTAAGTGTTTTCCGATTTGAATAGAAGTCTCCTACACGTTTAGGGTTTGTCCCAAACTTATAAATAGACCAAAAAACTCAACTTTGAGGAGATTATTCACGATTTTGGACGAGGAGATTCACGTGGAGGAACACACACCACGCTTGAAGGAGGCTTCTACCTAGTTTTTCTTCTCTTCTCTTCCTTTAATTTCATAGTTCATTAGTTCTAGAGTTTTCGGTGCTACATGAACGTTGTAGTTTGAAGCTTGAATTTTCTTATTATTTTATCATATTGGTTTATTTATTCAATCTTGCGCTTAATTATTTGATTGCTTGATCACCAATTGAATACTATCTACGAATATAGGATTGAAATCGGGAGACAGAATTCTAAATTTCATATAAGATTGGGTAGAGCAAGATCTTAACCCTTCAGGGGAGCAGATTTGCGGTTAGGATAGGAATATACCTAATCGCCTTGCTTGGTTATTATACGGGAATTATTAATGCNATTAACCTTGTCAATCAATAAACCAGATAAATTAGTTAGAAAATTGAAGTGGAAAACTCAACAGGATTGTTAGATAACCCATAACTCTAGAATATCGGCTCGTATTGAATTCGTGTCTAATTTCGCCAATTTGTTTCTTTAATTTCATAGTTTACGATTCTAGATTAATTTTAGTTAACTTTTCATACTTTAGTGTTATCTTGAATAGATTAATTGTTTGGGTTTAATTTAGTTGATATTTAATCACAAGTCTCTATGGGTACGATATCTGGACTTACAATCCTATATTACTTGTCGATCACGTATACTTGCGTGTGCGTTTGGGACCAACAAAAGTGATCTGCAACTTGTCTAAATATCTTTGCATCCTATCTTCTCGTGCTTCGAAGGTGACGTTTACCTGGTTAACTACCAGTAGGGAGTCACATTTAGCTTCAATGACTTCCGCTCCCCAGTTCCTATCTAGTTCAAGACCTACAATCATAGCCTCATACTCGGCCTTGTTGTTAGTCAGTTTAGCAGATTTAATTGATTGTCAAATAAAATTTCCCGTAGGCAGTTTTAAAACAATACCAAGTCCGGACCCTTTCAAGTTCGAGGCTCCGTCCGTGAATAGGGTCCATACCCCCTATGAGATTCCTGATTTCAGCAGTAGTTCCTTTTCTAATTCAGGTACGAGGGTCGGCAAAAAATCTGCCACGAAGTCTGCTAATATTTGAGACTTCATGGCCATTCGGGGCTGATACTCAATATCGTACCCGCCAAGTTCGGCGGCCCATTTGGCCAGTCGGCCCGATAGCTCGGGCTTATGCAATATATTTCGAAGGGGTTATGTGGTAATGACACATATAGGATGACACTGAAAATATGGCTTTAATTTTCTAGATGCGCTTATTAGTGCAAGTACTAATTTTTCTAGGTGCGGATATCTGGTTTCAGCATCTCCTAAAATTCGACTTACGTAGTAAACTGGAAACTGCGTCCCTTGATCTTCTCGGACTAGCACTCCACTTACCGCTATCTCGGACACCGTCAAATATAATTATAGCTTTTCATCTACCTTTGGGGTGTGGAGCAAAGGTGGGCTCGATAGGTACCGTTTCAACTCCTCCAATGTTTGCTGACATTCCGGAGTCCATGTAAAGTTGTTTTTCATTTTAAGCAAGGAGAAGAACATGTGACTCTGATCTGATGACCTCTAAATGAACTGGCCCAGGGCAGCTATCCGTCCGGTCAGCCTTTGAACGTCTTTCACGCTGTCCACGATGGTGATGTCCTTGATGGCTTTGATTTTGTCGGGGTTAATATCGATCCCACGATTTGACACCATGGAGCCGAGGAATTTACCCGAGCCGACCCCTAAGGCACACTTTTCGGGGTTGAGTTTCATGTTATACTTCCTCAAGATTTCGAATGTCTCCTGTAAATGAGTCAAATGGTCCTCTGTGTGCAGGGACTTAACTAACATGTCTTTAATGTAAACTTCCATTGATTTCCCTATCTGTTCTTCGAACATCTTGTTAACTAGGTGTTGATATGTAGCTCCCGCATTTTTCATCCCAAAAGGCATTACATTATAGCAGTAAGTTCCATATTTAGTGATAAAAGATGTTTTTTTCTGGTCTTCTAGGTCCATCTGAATTTGGTTGTACCCAGAATAGGCATTGAGAAAAGTAAGTATCTCGTGGCCAGCCGTGGCGTCGATCATTCGATCGACGTTAGGAAAAGGGAAGGAGTCTTTTGGACATGCCTTATTTAGGTCCTTATAATCTACACACATTCTAAGCTTGTTCCCCTTTTTGGGGACTACGACTACGTTGGCTAACCACTCAGGATATTTGACTTCCCGAATGGACCCGATTTTAAGGAGTTTAATTATCTCTTCCTTTATGAAGGCGTTCTTCACCTCGGACTGAGGCCTCCTTTTCTGCTTTATTGGTCGGAACTTGGGATCTAGGCTCAACTGATGAGTTGTAATCTCGGGCGGGATTCCTGTCATATCTAAATGGGACCACGCAAAGCAATCCATGTTATCAATAAGATATTGAATGAGTTTTTTCCTGTGTTCGGGTGTTAACCCCGTTCCCAGGTATACCTTGCGTTCGGGTATATACTCGATGAGTATCACCTGTTCCAGCTCTTCGACCGTCGACTTAGTTGCATACCGATTCTCTGGGACGACGAAAGTTCGAGGAGTAAGAGAATCCTCTTCGTCATCTTTGAGTATCGGCTCATCCGCTTCGGTCGAGGCTGGGGGTGGTGATTGCTATTTGGATGCTTCCTTATCTTTGATGCTCGACTTTTTTGACGTCGAGGATGCTAGTATCAGTGTCACTTCATCGACTGTAAACATATCCTTTGCAGTGTGTTGTTCCCCGTAAACTGTTTTCACCCCATCCGCTGTTGGGAACTTCATCATTTGGTGAAGGGTCGATGGTGCCGCCCTTATGTTATGGATCCATGGCCTCCCGATTAGTGCGTTGTACCTCATATCACCTTCGATGACGTGAAATTTTGTGTCCTGGATGGTCTCGGCTATGTTCACTGGTAGGATTATTTCTCCCTTTGTTGTTTCGCTAGCCATGTTGAAGCCGTTTAGAACTCGAGATGCAGGAATAATCTAATCAAGTAGGCCGAGTTGTTCTATGACCCTCGATCTGATTATTTTTGCCGAGCTACCTGGATCCACAAAAACACGTTTAATTTTAATTTTATATAGCAAGATAGAAATTAACAGGGCGTCGTTATATGGTTGGGAAAGGCCTTCTGTATCCTCATCGTTGAATGTAAGGGTGCCTTCGGGCACGTAGTCTTGGCTCCATTTTCCCCTCTTAATCGATACTTTGGTGCATTTGAATACAGGTCCTTGCGGAACATCGACTCCACCGACGATCATGTGGATAACATGCTGAGGTTTTTCTTTCTAATTCTTTTTATTGTCGTCTCTCTCCCTAAAGTGATTTTTGGCTCTGTCCCTGAGGAATTCCCTAAGATGACCCTCGTTGAATAACCGAGCTACTTCCTCTCTCAATTGTCTGCAGTCTTCGGTCATGTGTATCGTCGTATTTTCACATCAAGTTAGGATTTCTCTGAGAAGGATCAGTTTGTATCGGTCTTGGCCACCTAGTGTATTTAATCCTTCCAATGGCCGATACGATACCCGAGGCATCGACACTGAAATTGTACTCCGATGATCGAGGTGCTTCCGTGGGATCCGCGTACTTGTCAAATCCAGTCTTGCTCATGAGTCCCTGAGGGTTATGTCCTCGGTCCCTTTGATCATTGCGGATGGAATTACGTCCCATATGTTTTTTTCTTTTATCTGCGGCATATGGCTGATATCGATCTTTGGTTGGTCTTGATTCTCTGTAGAAATCCCTTTGGTTATTACCTGTCGACCGGCTCGGGTGCACTGAACCCGAGAGGGCTTCTAGTTGGTCATCCTCAACTCTGATCTTCGAATGGTACCGGGTCTGGACATCTTCCCAAGTCACAGCCGGGTATTCTATCAAATTTTATTTTAGCTGACGTGATGCGATCAAACTCCCCTCATTTAGTCCCTGTGTGAAAGCTTGAACAGCCCATTCGTCGGTAACCGGTGAAAACTCCATACGTTCCATTTGGAATAGAGATATAAATTCTCGTAGCATCTCATTTTCGCTCTGCTTCGCCTTGAAGAGGTCTGATTTTCTCGTTGCAACCTTTATAGCTCCAGCGTGTGCCTTTACAAACGAGTCTGCCAACATGGCGAACGAATCGATAGAGTTCGGAGGCAAGTTGTGATACCAAATCATAGCTCCCTTGGATAGGGTCTCCCCGAATTTCTTCAGCAATACTGACTCGATTTCATCGTCTTCCAAATCATTTCATTTAATAGCACACGTATAAGAGGTAACATGCTCATTGGGGTCCGAGGTCCTGTTGTATTTTGGTATATCGGGCATCCTGAATTTCTTCGGTATGGGCTTCAGAGCCACACTTGGAGGAAATGATTTTTGTACAAATTTTTTGGAGTCCATTCCCTTTAAGATCGGTGGTACCCCCGGAATCCGATCAACTCGAGAGTTATAGGTTTGCACCTTCTTATCGATGGCCTCAATCTTCTTTTCTTCCGACTTTATCCTCTTAGTAAGCTCCTCGAGCATTCTCATTATAGCAAGGTCGGTCGTCAAAGTATTTTCACCGCATCTTTCATGCACAGGCTCGATACGGCGAGTAGCCTCTTGCTTGACCCTGTTCGGAGCCCCGTGCTAACTCTGCAACTGGGCAATAGCGTTCTGTTGGGCTTGCAGCATTTCAAATATGACTTGGAGACTAACAACTTTGTCTCCTCTGCCCTAGGTACCTCGACTATCGGTCCGATCCTCTCTGCGTACGCTTCCATCGGGTCTCCGCCTAAATGTGCATTCAAAGCAATGTGTGAACCGACATCGACCGGGTTGGCGGGTGGCGCTCCTCCGAACCAGCTTGTGGAACCTCGACTCCTGGAGCGACAACATTCTCGTTCTCCCCGTGAAGTCCCAGGCCGTTGTCACCATGTGTAGCTGTGTTTTGTGAGTTTGACATGATTTGTCCTGAAAATAAAATTCTTGACAAGAAACAAGCGTAAAATAGTGTTTTATACCTGAATTAACACTGAAAAATCACTATCATCCTTAGCCCCACGGTAGGCGCCAAATTGTTTACCTCAAAATACGAGTAACAATTAAATTTGTAATGTGGTTATAAGGATACGCGATCTAATCCAATGCTAATTGGTAAATGACTAAGTAAATAAATGAATTAAACGATTTATATGGATCGAACCCGTATAACTGCAAGTTGTCAGCCTCGATCTAGATTAGACTCGAGAACGATTTTCCAAGAACAATAAGAACAGTAATGATATTATGCACAACTCAAATACGAAGAGTTAACAGTAAATAAAAGAGTGTTTGTATTCAACAGTGTGCATAAGAACTTGAATATGATGATAATTATGATGATGAATGCCTTACAAATGAATAGTGTTCCTCCTTATATAATAGAGGAATCCTAAATAAGGAATGATTCTAATTGCGGAAGTAAAGTACATGATTGGCATTATTAACCGTTAATAGCTCTACTGGCTCCAAAATTCTCGCCGGGGTTGATGGCCGATTGCGGATATCTCAAGATTCCGTTACTGTGGTATCGATCTAGGCCGGTGTCGATATCTCAGCCTCCAAACTCGCTGGGCCCGATCTCACTTTGATCCCAATTTATAATCGAGACATATCCTCGAACCTATAGACTCGGACATCTTCGATTTTTACCGTACACAATTATGAACAAAAAAGTAATTCAAAATTTAAAGTCGGTAACAGTAATTTTATTTATCGGACCATTTGCATTAACTTGTTGTCCTTCAAAATTTAAAGTCGGTAACAGTAATTTTATTTATCGGACCATTTGCATTAACTTGTTGTCCTTCAAAATTTAAAGTCGGTAACAGTAATTTTATTTATCGGACCATTTGCATTAACTTGTTGTCCTTCAAAATTTAAAGTCGGTAACAGTAATTTTATTTATCGGACCATTTGCATTAACTTGTTGTCCTTATTTTTTTTTTATAAAGTTTATATTACGTGGGAAGGGAAGAGAGATAGTGGAAATAGAACTCACTTATTCTGACTTTGCAGTGCTATTAAACTATAAATCTCGGTGGTAGCTTGTACTTATTTTAATTTATTCGAGCAAAAACTCTACCTGTTTCACCAGTTCCTTTCCAGAATTGGAATACTCAAAATCCTAATTTACTGCTAAAACGTATAGCCATACAGGTATTGTATATTAAAAGACTAATTACAGAGAAGAGATAATCCTTATCAATTCTCTTTCCATCAAAACAACTAAGAAGCCAAAAGTTTTTGAAAGAGAATACGTACATATTACTAGTAGTTACGTAGCTGTTTAGGTAAAAAAAAAAATCAGAAATAATCTGGTTTACAATTGGTAATTGATAAGTCGCCATAGTTTCAAAAGCAATAAAAATTTAGCCACTTTTTCATATAAAGATAACTTCTGATTAAAAGCACTCTTAAAAATTCGAAAAAATTCCAATATGCTGAAGTTCGAATTTATAAATGAGATTCCAGCATAATTAATGTGCTCGAATTTCATAATATGCTAGAGTTCCAACATAATACGCTGGAAGTTTATACGTAAGAGTTCCAAAATTCAATGTATTATGCTGGAATTTTTCGTGTTTCAGTTGGGTATTTTCGTCCAGATTTTATTTCCGCATAAAATAGTGATTATTTTTTACTGACTTTGCAAACACTGGCTATTTTTTAATTATCAGTCTGAAAACTGGGCTAGCCCATGTTAATTTCACGTTTATCCAAGAGATATTATCACGACCCAAGCCCATGGCACGTATTATCCGCTTTGGTCCTACTCCTTCTGGTTATGCTACATCGAGCCCCAAAAACGTGCGTACCGTATGAACTTGTGACATGCCTTACAAAGCTTTTCACTTTTCTCTCCCATTTTGATGTGAGATTCGCCTAAATTGACACATGCACCCCTTCTTCAAAAGCTTGTCAGCCTAGAAGTATGTCAGTCCTATTTGACCCGCCCTTAATAATGGACATCCCACATATCTTATTGATTTTTTCTTCTTTGCGATTTTTCCAAAGGAAAGCTAAATTTTAGGTGGCAGGGTTGATAAATTTGTGCTTAACAATACTAGTACTTAGGGCTTCTTATCGGGCAGATTGGATGGTTATTTACTCTTAATGGTTTGGCTTATCGGTTATCAATTTTTAAATGTATTAATCTGCTAGCCACCTGATAAGATATCGGGCAGATTGGTATCAGTTTAGCTCTTATCGGGCGGATTATCGGTTTAGTTTCAGTTGATTGAAACTTAACATACTTCAACAAAATGTTGGGGAGTTCATCCCCGAGACAACAATATAGTCAATATTTCTCATACATATATATCAACTAAATTACACCATGAGACCATATTACTAGAATCAAATACTAGATATCAAATACTTCTTTTATCTTCTCATACTACATTCAAGTGGATGGTAAGGGATTGAGAAGTGCACAACAGAATACATCAACAGTATAATTTGAACAGATTTCTTACTGTTTAAGAAGATGACAAACTTATAAAAAACAAAAACACAACTTGGTTAAGATTGAACTTAACCAATTCAATAATCCAGCTGCAAAGTCCGCTACCATGTCCTCTATCAAGATGATATGCTGGCGGGCTTCCATCGAGGTACACTGTTTGATGTCTCATAAAAAAATAAATACTTAGTACTCATAGAAGTGTGCATGTGATTCTCTTTACTCTCTGTTGCTTAATGTATTGTGCAGTGGCACTGTGAACTATGGTGATGTTGACAATCAGTTCTTTTTTAGCCTGTTGGATTTACATGATATTTTTGGACATTTAATACTTGGGTTGTAATAAGTAAATAGTTTAGCTGGGCCACAGATGTAATTAGTCACCCATGTAATTGGGCCACGACCCATTTTAATTATTTTCCCTGTATTCTTTTGTAGCAGATAATGAGAGGCCCATTGTATATATAGGATGGGGAACTTTCTAGAGAAGGTCGGCTCATTATTTTTCAGTACAGAAAAAATTTTCCCAAACTCTTCTCTCATTTCTCCCTATAAACCCTACTATAGATTCACCATTTTCGTTCGATCTCTGATCTTTTACATAGTATTAGAGCCATGAAATCGTCGATCCTTCACCATGTAATCTTACCCGTGTTAATTTTGGAAATCGTAGTTCGCTAGCTACCGAATTTTCATCATCTACTCTTAGCGGTCAAAGTCTCAATTTTTCTGGTTTTTTACTGGTTTCCTTGCCCGGCTTGCATGGGAATGTCATCGACATTTAAGCAATTTGTGAAATTTTTTCTTCAGTCGGAGTTTTGAAGGATTTTATTCCAAGCTAGGGTTTTCCAGTTCTCAGCATATTATGCAACTCATCTTCAAGGCCTTTTACTTCTTCAGGTCGCGAAGAACTTTGGTACACCCTTTTCTATTTCTCTATATTTGTTGATTCTGCTTTAAAAGACTAAGTTTTGTTGGAGATTAGTCGTTCTCTGAGCATTTTTTTCTACTGAAAATCATGGGTGACTCCAGTTTTAATATTGGTCCTTATGTCCCTGAGCCTACTAGTCCTTTATTTTTACTTCCTTCTGATGTGCCGGGAATATCTCTTGTTGGTGTCCTTTTCTCTGGGACAGGTTTTGGGGTTTGGAAGCGAAATATGATGGTTTCTCTATCTACTAAAAACAAAATAGGGTTCATCGATGGCTCTTGTGTTAAACCTCCTGAAACCTCTCCACAATATAGGCAATGGGATAGGTGTAACAACATGGTCATATCATGGTTGACCAATTCATTATCCCCGGGCATTGCTGAAAGTGTATAATACTCAGAAACAACTGAGAGTATTTGGAAACAGTTAAATAATAGATATGTAAAATTTAGTGGGACTAAAGTGTTTGAGATTAAAAGAGAGTTTTCCTCCACTTATCAAGGATCCTAGATGTTGCCTCTTAATTTAATAAGCTTAAAAAGCTTTAGGATGAAATGGAGATTATGCGCAATAGCCATGCTAATGCTTGTGTTTGTGCTGCTAAATAAGGTCTCCAGAAAGAAAAGGAAGAAGATAAAGTTCATCAATTTGTAATGGGCCTTAATGAAGTGTATGTAGGAGTTAGGAGTAACATCTTAATGATGCACCCATTGCCTTCTCTTGACAATGTTTATAATATACTCCTACAAGATAAGAAACAAAGACAAGTTCTTCCAAATCCACAAGCTTATTCTGAGTCATCCTCTTTCCATGCAAATTCCAATAAGTTTCCTCCTCAACAATATCCTCAGAAATTGAAAGTTGATCAGTATAATAAGAGGGTCAATCCTGATCACAACAAGGCTTAAATGTTTTGCAAGTATTGCAAGAAGCCTGGCCATGTAATTGAAAAATGTTACAAGTTGCATGGGTTTCCTCATAATTTCAAGTTTACAAGAGGTAAAAGGTTTGGTACTGCTGCAAATGTTGAAGGGCAGCCTCCTGGTGTTCCTGATCATACTTCTTCATATGTTGAGGATTCATCTATACCTGGTCTAACTAAAGAACAATATACTCAACTGATGAATCTTCTTTAACAATCTAGTCTCAATGAGTCATCATCTCAACCTGTCATCATGGGTTCTGCAAACTTTGCTGGTAGTTCTTCTTCCTTACATGTCTATCTGAATGGTACTTCTAATGTGCGCATGTCGACTAATGTAGCTGGAAGGATATGGATAGTGGATTCTGGGGCCACTGACCATGTGACTTCAAATACAAATCTTTTTTTCAACATTACTCCTCTACCTGTCCCTTATCTAGTTTCTTTGCCTAATGGTTACAAAGTCAAGGTCACATTGCAACGACCCGACCGATCGTTTTGAGCATTTTTACTTTGCTAGATTGTTTAAGGGCATGAGTAGCTCCGTATGATGTGTTATAACTTATGTGAATTATCGGTTGTGGTATTTCAGGTTATTCGGAATCGATTTGGGTGAATGGTCTAAGCTAAAAGCTCTAATTTTGAAAGATTTGACCAAGTTTTTGACTTTTGAGTAAACGAATTCGAATTCAGATTTTTATGATTCAGTTAGCTTCTTTGGGTGATTTTGGACTTAGGAGCGTGTCCGGAATGTAATTTGGAGGTCCGTGGTAGAATTAGGCTTGAATTGGTGAAAGTTAGAAATTTGACGATTTTGGTCACAGTGAAAAATTAGGTATCGGGGTCGGAATGAAATTACGGAAGTTGGAGTAGGTTCGTAGTGTCATTTGTGATGTTTGCACATAATTTGAGGTCATTCGGACGTGGTTTGATAGGTTTCAGCATCGTTGGCGAATTTTGGAAGTTTAGAAGTTCTTAGGCTTGAATCCGAGGTTGATTTGGTGTTTTGTTGTTGTTTTGGGTGTTCCGGAGGTTCGACTAAGTTCGGGTAGTGATATATGACTTTTTGGAATTATTGGTTGAGGTTCCGAGGGCCTCGGGTGAGTTTCGGATAGGTTTGGGTTGTATTGCGATCATTTTTCTTATGTTTCGACGCCGTTTCTTCAAACATAAATGATATCATATTGAACAAATGAGCTCCGATTTATTTTTTGATTGAAGCATTAGATCCTTATCGCAATTACGGACCCGTGGAAAAAAAAAATCATCGAATTTGGTCATCGTATGAGGATTTTATTGTCATTTTACTAAGGTTGCCATATTTTTCAGATTAATTACGAAATTGCCACTGGCGGCGTATTTAAAATCTGCACGATTTGCAAATATTAAAACCTAGATATCTCCTTCATTATAAGGTCAAATTGAGCTGTTCAAAAGTCTAACTTGACTAGAATTTCACAAGGAATCCATTGGAGTTATAAAAAGTGAGTTTTTGGATCGTTTGGTATGAGAAACAAGGCAAAATACCTGTCAGAAAATATATAAAACTAGGGTTTGTTCATTCGGTCATATTTTGAGTTGGGGAGCTCGGATTTGGGCGATTTTGGAGGAGATTTTCACCATATGGATTGGGGTAAGTATTCTCTACTAGATTTTGGTTATATTTCATGAATCCATCTTCGTTTTTGGGAATCGATTGATGATTTCAAAGTGAAATTGAGGGAGTTAGATTTGAGTTTTGGAGAATTTTAAGTGGGGACTTAAAGGACCAACGGAGTCTGATTTTGATAAATTCTATATGGTTAGACTCGAGAGAGGACGAGGTTTATTATTCTACCATTTTTTACTGAATTCGAGACGTGGGTCCGGGGGCCATTTTGGCATATTTTGTAGTTTTTATTGTGTAATTCGATTCATTAGCCTATGTTGATGATATTAATCTGATTTTGGTTAGATTCGGAGGTTTTGGAAACCGAATCTAGAGATGAGGGCATCCCGGAGTAGGATTTTACGCTGCTAAGGTAAGTAATAGTTTTAACTCTGGCTTTGAGGGTATAAACCCGGAGAATTTGATATCATGTGATTGTTTGGAGGTGATACCCATGCTAGGTGATGGGCGTGTGGGTGTGCACCGCGAGGGATTGAGGTTTGGTCCATCTCGTGATGCTTAATGGCTATTATATGTGGTTATGTGTTTACTTGTTGTTGAACTTGTTTGCCTTCATGTTAGAGATCATGCTTAGGCTTTATTCATGCTCACATTATTTGTACTCAGTCGTAGAAATTATGGTTCTTGTTCACCTCTGTCTTTATTATTTTGCTGATATGATGTGATACTTGATGTGGGTTGTGTCCCCGTATTTGTTGTGAATTGTGAGGCTGGAGAGGTACATGACTGAGTGAGGCCGAGGGCTTGGATGTGTGGATATTAATACCATAGCGCGTGAGCTGTCCGCGTAGCACGTGAGCTGTCCGTGCGAATCCAGGTACTTGATATTGTAGCGCGTGAGCTGTCCGCGTAGCACGTGAGCTATCCGTGTGAATCCAGGTAACTGATATTGTAGCGCGTGAGCTGTCCGCATAGCATGTGAGCTGTTCGTGCAGGTCCAGGTATTGATACCATAGCGCGTGAGCTGTCCGTGCAGATCCAGGTATTGATATTATGGCACGTGAGTTGTCCGTACTTAGACCATATTATGTTACGTGAGTTGTCCGTGCCTAGAGCTTGGGCTTGGGAGCCCCTCCGGAGTTGAGTGTATTGAGTGTTGAGTATTGAGTGTTGAATGCTGAGTGCGAGTGATTAGTGATGGAGTGACACTGCTGTAAGATAGTATTTATTTGTGTGGTTGCTACATTTATCTGTTTAAATGTCTTTGTGGCAATTATTGAGTTATGGAACTTACCTTTATTTCTGTTTATTTTTAAATTGTGAAAATAAATAATTGGACTGTTTTGTTTAGCTCGTCACTACTACTCAGTTCCTTAGTTATTTCTGTTACTACTGAGTTGGTTGTACTCATACTACGCCCTGCACTTTATGTGCAGATCCAGGTGAGATAGAGCGCAGAGATCGTTGATTTCAGGCCGGCTATTTGTGGAGATTTCAAGGTAGATGCCAGCGTCTGCATGACCTTGTTACTCCTTCTACCATTTATTCTTTTAGACAATACTATATTTTAGTTCATAGTTTTAGACGCTCGTGACTTAGTGACTCCAGGATATTTGGGGCTAGTTTCCGTAATTTATATTTAGAGTTGGTTTAGTTTATCTGAAATTAAATTATTGAAAATGTTTTATTAATTTCATATAATGGATTTAGTAGTAATTTTTTTTAAATAGGCTTGCCTAGTAACACGATAGTCGCCATCACGACCATGTTTGAATTTTGGGTCGTGACACACATGTACTGGATCTCTTAATTTGTTGCCTTCCTTCACTCTTCATAATGTTTTATACTTACCTACTTTCCATTATAATCTGATTTCAGTAAGTAAACTGATTGATCAATTCAAATGTTATGTTTTATCCACTTTTCATTCATGTATACTTCTACAGGCCCATTCTATGAAGAAGCTTCTGGAGCTTGGTAGAATAGACCATGGACTATACAAATTTTATTTCAACCAACCTACTTCTCCTGCATCTGCTTCCCAAGTTTTCATGGACAATATTAAATAGCATAGTCCTCTTCCTACTGTTTCTGATTCATCTGTTTCTAGTTTTAATACCATAGCTGAAGTAGATGATTTTCTTTGAATGCATATGTAGATGTTCTGAATTCTCATCATGATCCTGTTTTATTACCAAGTTGTAATAGTAACCAACATATTAATAAAAATGATGTTCTTTGGCATCACAGACTGGGTCATGTTCCTTTTGCACAAATGAAAAATATACCTTCTATTTCCTCTTCTTTATCAACAAAACAGTCTTTTATTTATCCTATTTGTCCTTTAGCAAGACAACCTAGACTATCATTTCCAAACAGCTCTAGTCAGTCTACTGAACTGTTTCAACTTATCCATGTAGATACTTGAGGTCCCTACCACACTCAATCCTATTGTGGGGAAAGATACTTTTTAACCATAGTTCATGATTACAGTAGGGCAACCTGGACACATTTGCTGCACTCCAAAATCTATGCTTTTAGTTTAATTAAGGCATTTATAGCAATGGTTAAAACACAATTTCAACTCCCTGTAAAAGTCATTAGGAGTGATAATGCCTTAGAGCTTGGATCTTCTAATCCAGCACTTCAATTCTTTTCTGATACTGGAATAATCCATCAACAACTTGTCCTCACACCTCACAACAGAATGGGGTGGTAGAAAGAAAACACAAGCATCTACTTGAAACTTCAAGAGCCTTATTGTTCCAATCCAAACTTCCTACTAAATTTTGGGGTGATTGTGTTCTAACAGCCGCTTACCTTATCAATAGGTTTCCTTCTTCAGTATTGCATAACAAGACACCATTTGAAGTTCTTTATGGTAGTCCACCTTCTTACTCCCACCTAAAACCTTTCGGATGTCTATGTTATGCTACTGTACCTAAGTGCAATAAGGACAATTTTCATCCAAGAGCTTCTCCTTGTGTGTTCATTGGATATCCCTATGCTAAGAAGGGTTACAAACTATTCAATTTAAATACCAAGTCAGTTTTGTACTCCAGAGATGTCATTTTTCATGAATCTGTATTCCCCTATCAATTGATACATTCTAATTTTTCTCATCCTGCTCCAACTTCCTATTTTCCCATGTACTCCTTTGATACACCTTCCGATTTGTCTAGTACCAGTTCTTCTCGACCCTTCTCCAACTGTCACCAACCCATCTGCCTCACCTACTCCTGATCCTTCTTCACCACATGATCCTGTTCAGCCCACCTTTCCAATACACGAGTCAAAAATTCAACCTCATCCATCTCCTGTGATTTGAAAAAGTTCTAGAACCCACCAAATACCATCTCATTTAAAGGATTATGTTGTACAACTTCCCTCTTCTCTTTCTTCTTCCACTCCTTCATCCTTTTCTGCTACACAACATGCACTAGTAGAACCTCATTCTTACACTCAGGCTGCTGCCAGTCCATCTTGGCAGGAAGCTATGGCAAAAGAGTTTGAAGCCTTAGTGGCAAACAAGACTTGGCAGATTGTTGAATTACCTCTTGGAATGAAACCCATAGGTTGTAAATTGGTCTATAAAATTAAATATAAAGAATATGGTAGTGTGGAAAGGTTTAAGGAAATATTGGTAGTTAGAGGGGACACTCAGGTAAAAGGAATTGATTTCAATGAAACCTTCTCACTTGTTGTCAAGATGTGTATTGTCTGATGCTTGATTGTTGTTGCACTTAAGAAAGAATGACATTTATTTCAATTAGATGTCAATAATTCTTTTTTGCATGGTGACCTAGATGAAAAAGTATATATGAAAATTCCCCCTAGGCTTTATGTTTCTTCTACCTCTTCCAGTTCTGCCACCTTGGTTTGTAAACTTCAAAAATCCCTTTATGGTCTTAGACAGGCATCTCGACAGTGGTATGCAAAGTTATCACAAACTCTTTGTTCTAGAGGGTATATTCACTCATTGAATGACTATTCCTCATTTGTTAAGAAGTCTGTATCCTCTACTATTTTTCTTGTTGTTTATGTGGATGACATCATCCTCACTAGGGATGATTTATTTGAGATTTCAGCTCTTAAGTCATTTTTAGATGCTCAATTCAGAATTAAGGATTTGGGACTCCTTCATTATTTTTTTGGGTATTGAGGTCCTGATGCGAGGCTAGAATTCATGGTTTAACACGTTATATGCCTTACATATGTGCGTTAATGATAAAAATACACTTTTTATGTGCATAATGGAGTCTATTTCATGTGTAGGTGAATTGGAGATGGAAACCGAGCTAAATGGATGCAAATACATCGAAAATACGCTCAAGATGCGAGGAGGAGTGCACCGGGCTATAGCCGGGCGCTAAAGCCCAAACGCCTGACCCTGCTTGGCGTTAGCCAGGCGTTAGAGCTGAAACGCCTGACCCTGCCTGGCGTTAGCCAGGCGTTAGAGCTAAAACGCCTGCCTTAGCCTGGCGTTAGCAGGCGTCAGGGCCCAAACGCCAGGCCCCTATTCTGGTCAATTCCGAGTTTTGAAGAGTTTAAGTGTTTCCTGGTTGGAATAGAAGTCTCCTACACGTTTAGGGTTTATCCCAAACATATAATAGACCCCAAAAACACAACTTGAGAGGAGATTCGAAGAGAGGAAGCCATTGAAGAGAAGTAAAACATCGATTTGTATAGCTTTTATTCATTACTTTGTAGTTTAATTATGCAAGTTATTTTGGATTTGATTCTTATGAACATGTTTAGCTAATTTCTTTAACCTAGGGTTTTGGTGGAACCCGTTTGGGGGATGAACTTATTGTGTTATTAATATAGTTTTGATTGGTTGATTAATCTCTATTTGTTCAACTACGTTCTTGTTGTAGTTAATTGAATGACCATCAATTAGCTGTTCCTATTTATTATGTATCTACTTGAGAGAGAGTGTATATTTAGGTAGTTGTTTGAACAACACCACTCCCAGAGTATAGACGAAAGTCATAACCGAGGGTTTAGAGGTTGGATTAGAGATAACGATACCTCGGGTGCAATCTAAAGTGAACTGTAATGCAATCTAGCTAGCGTAACTTGAGAGAGTGCGTCTAGTAAATTATCATAATTACTTGAGAGAGATTTATGGTAGATAGAGTGTTCATGATTGATAGAGACAACTAATCAAACTATAAGAAGTATCCGAGAAGGAAGTTCACCGACGGGGGAAACCATAACTTTAGACCTTTATTACAATTGTTTACACCTTATTGTAGTTAATCTTTAGTTTTAATATTTTCATTCAGTTGTAGTAGTTTAAACAACACCAAGTGACAGTTTAGTATTCTGACAGCTTGCTTGATATGTTAACTCCCTGTGGGATCGACTCTGGGCTTAATACCCCAGATTATATTTGCAACGCCCGTTTAGTCTTTTATTAGACATAGTTGAGCATGATCAAGTCCTCTATCATTCCTCGGGTATTATTTTGCATCAAAAGAAGTTCATAAATGATTAGTGCAATAACTATCAGTGTTCTGATGTTTCTGAAGTAGTTTCTCCTTTAGATATTTCACTTATACTACATGCTGATGTTGGGGATTTGTTGCCTGAACCTGATAAGTATAGGAGTCTAGTTGGGAAGTTGAACTATTTGACTCACACTAGGCCTGATCTATGCTTCACTGTCCAGCACCTTAACCAGTTCCTCCAGGCTCCTAGAATCCCTCACATGTCTAGTGCATTACATGTTTTAAGATACTTGAAGGGTACGCTTGATCATGGGATAATTCTTAACAACTCCTCTGACTTCTCTCTGATGGCTAGTTGTGACAGTTATTAGGCTGCTTGTCCCACTTCTCGAAGGTCCGTCACTGGGTTTTGTATTCATTTAAGGGGCAGCCTCATTAGTTGGAAGTCTAAAAAATAGCCTATTGTTTCTTTTTCTTCCGCTGAAGCTGAATATCGAGCCATGAGTAAGGTGATTGCTGAGTTAGCTTGGCTTGTTCGATTGTTGGCTGATCTGGGAGTACCTTTCACTACTCCTGTTCCTCTATTGTGTGACAGCCAAACTGCCACTCATATTGTCAAAAATCTTGTCTTTCATGAGCGTACTAACATATTGAAGTGGATTGTCACTTCATCCGCACCAAGTTGGATGATGGTCTTATCTCCTTATCTCATGTTCCCACTTCTTCACAATTAGCTGATATTTTTACTAAGCCCTTGACAGGTTTGCAATATCGCCTATTATCCAGCAAGTTGGGAGTGTGCCCACCCTCCAACTTGAGGGGGGGAGGGGTGTTGGAGTTACATCATATTTTTGGACATTTAATACCTGGGCTGTAATAAGTAAATAGTTTAGCTTGGCCACAGATGTAATTAGTCAGCCATGTAATTGCGCCACGACCCATTTTAATTATTTTCCATGTATTCTTTTGTAGTAGATAATGAGAGGCCCATTGTATATAGGATGGGGAACTTTCTAGAGAAGGTCGGTTCATTTACAGAAAAATTTTGCCCAAACTCTTCTCTTATTTCTCTCTGTAAACCCTAATATATATTCACCATTTTCGTTCGATCTCTAATCTTTTACAGAGCCATAATAGTAGTCAACATTGCTAGTAATGTTAACAAGAAGCTGGTTGCCATCCTGCAAAACATTCAAATTATTAAGCAGTTGTTGGTTCGTGC